>JANSTT010016563.1:0-20997 GCA_026745375.1 Platyura marginata | reverse complement strand
CTATGTATGTATATAAGGCCGTCAAATTAATATTATTTTTGTCACCCTTCGCATAGATTGTTTTCAACCCCTTTTTTCCCCCGTTCCCGTTCCAGCTATACTGGAAGAAGGAGCAGATTATATATAAATCATGCAAAGTAGAGTATTATGTCAACTTTAAATTTAATATGAAGCCAATATGTAAAATAATATTTAACAATGAAAAAATTACGATGATAAAATCCTTTTTCAATGACATTTTATTATATCAAAATGAATCAATCACTTTGACGGTGAGGGGTGACTGATATTTCGCATAAAAATGTTAAATATCCGCATCCGCAGCATTGTTGTACGTGTACACCTGTTATGTGACGTGTTTTCCAAAAAAAAAAACCCACCACTTTTCAAATTATTATGTATATTTAATTCACGCCTCCCCTCTCTAGTGGTTGGTTAGTAGTATAGTTGAAAAATATGTTAAAACAACGAGGTTCATGTTCACCGATGCAACCGCAACATTTTTTTTTTATCTATTTTTGTTTTTTGATCGAACATGCCACAAAAAATAACACAAAATTAGCCACAATGAGTAATTTTTTTTTGGGCACTTGTTGCACTTCTGTTGCAGTTAAGTACATGCATGTAGATTAAATCGATTATTGAGGAATTTATAGGAATTTGGTGTATGTTATGGAGAAAATGACTAAAAAAGGATTTTGTTAACAATTCAGTGATTTGTAAAATGAAAGTTTTGTTGACACTTTGTTTTCTTTGTGTTTTCATTGAAAGCTTGTAAATTCAATTAATTGCGTACGTTTTCGTTCAAGCTGTAGCGTAAAGGAAAAATGTCTACATGAACAAATAAATCAAGCTTCATTTGTACAAATTTTAAATGAAGTTACATAACTTTTTTGGTCTCTGGAAAATGTTTTGATTTTAATGATGACAATGAGAGACTGAGTAAAAAGTACCACACCATAATGACCAAAATAATGTTCGATATTCTGTACTTTTAGGTGAGTGTCATCTCCCCTTTACGGCTTTAGATACAATTTGATTAAAATATCAGTTTTTAATTACCCATTTTTTTTGTACTCGAATATTGGATAAAATTTTGAAATTTACAATATTGTATTAACCGTATTTATCCATTATATGGGATTTACCTAATTATACAAAATGCTGTTGATTGGCGTAAAAAAAAAAAAAGAAATGTGAGGAAGAGCTGTCAATAAATTATGTTTTTCCATTAATTTAACTCCATAATATTTAATTAAATAAATTATAAACGTTTTAATCAATTATTTATTGGAATGTTTTTAACATCTACCAATTATGTATTTAAATATTAAAATTTAATTTGTTGCGACACCAGCAGACTCATCAGCAATTATAATTACTGTGTTCAACTACACTCGTAAATCATGCGAATAAAAATGAATATAAAGTTAATGAGATTATTTCGGAAAAAAATAAATAAAAAATATTTTAAATTATCTGAAATGTTTATTATTAGTAGACTTAACAATGTCAATATTTTATTGTTAATTTAAATTGCAATTCTATTATGTCGACAAAATGAGTATAACGTCGGATTTAAGTATGGAGTTAAATTTGATTTGGCGTAATTATATGTAAAATAGCGCTAATTGGTGAGAAATTTATAAGAATACACATACAGTTTTTACACGGTAGATACGTTCCAGAAAAAACCGTGTAAAAAAGACATGGAGTATATATAAAAATTGGGGATTCGTACCATGTCCTTAACTTTTTCGAATAGAATCCTGTAAAAACGGAATTGGATTTATTTTTCTAGACCATTTAAAAAAAGACCGAGTAAAAACAGAATTACTTAAAAATCCAAATGTCATCTCTTAAAAACGAAAAAAAAACTAAAAAAATTGTCTGGCGCGAATTTTTAAATTTTTTTTTTTTGCATGTTATTACTTTTTGAAATATAATAAATACCTGCAAATATAAAATTAAAACAAAAAATTTCTTTTAATAAATAATTAAATAATTATTTTTGAAATTAAGTAATTATAGATTTAAAATTTTGCGATAAGACCCTCACTCGAAATAGCATAAATGAGTTAATTTAAAAAAATGTATTTCCGTAAAAAAAAAATTGAGTTTCGAATTAGAGTTCAAAAAGCCAAGCAGTGCAACTCAACTTTTTGCAAATTTTCTTATAACATTATGAAATATGGAGTAAGATTTTTAAAAATAGTAAGTCAAACATTGACAATTCGATTTGAATTGAGTGACAAAATTCATTGAAAATACCTTCAACTAGATTTTTTTAATTTTTCAATAGATAATTTTTTTTTTATCAATATTAATTAGACCCACAACGAGTTAAAAATTATGTACCTTCAAAAGCAACAATCTATACCTACTTAAAACTGAAATTAACTTAGTAATTAAGATAATCAAAATAAATCTGAAATGATTTAATAAGAAAGAGAAGAGAAAACAAATAATTTAATCACAAGTGTCACAATAACTTAAAGTTTACCTTTTCCTAAAAGCTTAATATTTATTTCGATTTAAATGAAAACCTATTCTGTTTTCTGTTTAATAAATAATATCTTAAAGACGTCACTTTAATTAAAAATGTCATCGTTTATTTAATATTTATGTTGTATTTCGTTTTGTGTGTTTCCGAGCACTTTGAATATCATTTCAGAATGCAATAAATTCCGATTTGCAATTCAATTTTATTTGGTTTGCCTAGCTGCCTGCTTCTGGCAGAAATGTAAAATGTTTTAAAATGAAATTTGCTCATTTTTAGATTTCTTTACATAAAACATAATTTATATTCATGAACTCAATCTACATAATACTCGTTGTTGGTAATGTTATTTTTAATTGAACATTTTTACTTTGTGCAAGTACCTGTAACATGGTATACTTATGTCTATATATAACAACTAAATATAAGTTTTAAGACGGTATCGTATAGACATTCTTATCGTTCGATAGTCCATTTATATAAAAAAAACTAAAATTAAATTTTCTTTTTCAGATTTTTAGTATTTGTTTGGATTTTAATAATGCATGAACCTCCGGCTGCATATGAATTCGTTGAAACCGAAATGTCGTCAAGTCATTGATTTAATGCTTTTCTCTATGCATTTTTGTTGGTAACTCATTTTTAAGTCATGCAATAGAATTTTTTTTTAAAGAATTTTAAAGTGAGGTTTTTCTTTTGGTTCTTATATTCAATACTATTTCTGTATATTTAAGGATTAGTCATTTTTTTAGATTTTATCATGAAAAGAATTTTCCTTTTCTGAATTAGAGTCTTTTGTTTGATTGAAGACAGTGGTTATCAAACGACACTTTCAAACTACAACTAGAACATATCCTAAGCTCGTTTCGTGCAAACAGCAAAATTGTCCTTCAATTTCACGTTCATAACCATCGCATTATTATTAAGTGGAACCGCAGACAAGTATATATGAGAATGCAACGGAAACGGGCTTTTTCCTATTATAAATATAAGACACATAGATCCAAAGCATGAACAACGGCTTCATTACAACAAAACTTTATGTAAAAGTTTTTCTCTAATTAACCTTTCCACCGATTACCACCTCAAACGAGTAAACTATTTTTAATTTTCGAGGTCAATCCTTACACTTACGTCATGACAATACACACCGATGCGGACTATTTCTTATTGTTCCAACAACAAAAAAAAGTGTTTCGTTCTATTTTTAATATTTTCTCAGATAAATTTTGCAAACTTTACAGAATAGGAAATTGGTGTAACTTAAAGTTTCCCGAATTATCGGTTATCCACCCATACGGCTATACACCCACTCTCTTTTGCAAGTACGACTTAAATTGTACAAGCTATAGTAGAGTAGAATATATTTTGGTCTCGTCATCGGCAATAATAATAGATGTGGATGTACATTATGTATGTATGGACATTTTATCATGAATAATTGAATACGTCTTATTGAAAATTACATAAATTGATAAGAAAATGTGTAGACAACAAATGCTGCATATGTACATACATGCCGAATTACATTAAACATCTTTTGTAATGGCAATATTGAAGGTATTCTACACAGTGATGAAAATTCACGATCTTAAAAAATCATTTACTAAATATAAATATGATGGTCGTGTAAAGAAATGCGCATGCGACAATAAAAAGGTCTCATCGCACCGTAATAAATTGGATAATATGGATAAGTATGCGGACTGTAAGTGAAAGTAGGTAAATGTTTAACCCTTATAAGGTCTTTCTATTTCTGATCTCGAACAACATTCATTTACTTAGTTTTATAACTTTTTGTTGTTGTTCAATATCGAATTAGGCCCTTTGGTCATTGTTTTAAAGAAAAGTTCCAAAAAGGGAACTTTATACCAGAGAGGCTTAGTGAATAATAAATAGATGGTGGTGATTGTCACCAATAAATCATCTCTCTTTAGTTCAATTTTTAATAAAAAAATCTATGATTAAATGATTATGGGACAAAACTGCACTCGTACATCAAAAATCTTAATCTTACAGCCGCATATATGCCTTTTCTTCTTTTTATAGCAGGGTCAACCTCATACTCCAAGTCTCCCATTGTTGAATAATTTTTCCTTACAAAATGTATATCACCATCCACATATTACATCTCCTTTTCTCTCTGATTGAGGTCGTTAAACATTAATTTTGCGCAAATTATGTACTTCTTCTCTGAAAGGAGTTATAAATATAAATTTTTAATTATATCGAATATAAGTGCCTACTAACCTCTATACTTATCTAATTTTTCCTGAGAACGTTACACATTTCTTATAAAAAGTATCTACTTATGTACATAATTAAAAATGACCATGAAAACCTTTAATGTGGATAAAAATGAGGACCGTATAAGGGTTCACTATTGAATAGCCATGACATAACTCATAAAATCGATTTTTTGTTTCAAATTTAGTTAATATGAAATTTCATCATTTATCATGTACCTAGTTGTAGGTACTTAGGTAAAAGGAATAAGGTCAATGTCGATAAGTCATTCAATGAAGAAAAAAATGTACCATTGATCTTGGTTGCAACTAAACAATTACAACCTTGATCAACATTTCAATAGGAAATAATGCAGAATCCATTTTTTTTTTACTCTAATTTTTATGAATAAATTAATTTTATCACCACCTACCTTTGATCCAATTTGATTTCCACATTGGCCAGCTTGTAAATGAACGATTTCTCTCATTTTCTAATTAAATAACTTGAAATATTTTCACTACCGGTACTTTTCTTTTCACTTTTTATCAAAATTCACATAAAATGACAAAACTTGTATAAAATAAAAATTACTCGCAGTCGCACAACGGACAGTTTTTCTATACGCAAGCGAACTAAAGCCAAATTTCCAGTTGCTCTTGTTGTGCTGTGTGGCTGGCACGAAAAAGCCGCAACGTACACGAAGAGGAAACGTGAGAAAATCGTAATAATGCGTTGGATAGAATGGGATGAGCAGAGAATGTTTGAGATGACGTAAGATTTTTAATTAGCCGGTAACGGCAACCAGCATTGTTGCGTATATTTTACTTTTCTTACTGTGTGTACTTTTTCTGTGATAATGTTAGTAAAATGGTAAAATGCGCGGTTAATTAATATGTCATGTGAACATGTGCATCTCTTACTCTTATACATATTGAAATCTCGATGATACTTTTGGAATTCGTGAGTACCCGAATACTTTTCAGACGAATACCTATTCAATCTTTTTAATTGATATTTTTGTATTTAAATATTTAAAACTATTTTTAAAAAAATGCGCCCTTATTTAATTTTAGTAGAAAACACTTGATATAAAAAAAACTATTGCATTAATACGATTTTTTGAGTCAAATGTTCAAATTTTCATAGGGCACGAAAAAAGGGGATTTTGCCCCTCGATGGGACCTTTTGTTAGTGTTTGAAAAAAATGAATTTAGTTTGAATGAAAAAATTTCGAAACATACCATATATATACATAGCTGGAAAGAGGAAGATTATTCCTTTATTTTGTACCGAGTTTTATGGTTCTAGAGTAAACCCTCGATTTTTAAAATTTTTTCAAATGAATTGTAACTTTTTACCTCATGAAAACTCGTTCAAAATATTTGTGTAAAGGCTTTTTTTATTAAATTAGGCATGAAGTTTAGTATAAACAAGGGACATTTAGAGAAGGATATATACATTGAAATAATGAGTGTGTTAGAGCGAGAAAAATATTTTACTTTTGTCAAAACTAAATAAGTGCGCATTAACTATTGAAATCTTAAAAATTCTAAACTGATTTAATTTAAGCATAATAAATAAGACATTAATTTTAATAGATAAAATAAAGCAGTTATTTATTTACTATTTAAATGTTAAAACTTAAATAATTTGTGTAGTGTACGTATTGAATGTACACTATGGCCGATGCACAAATAAGTTTACCAATTAATAGGTTAGTACTAATTATTTATTATTTTTAAACTTAGGCAATTATCAAAAATATTTATAGTCATTGGTACGAACCGGAAATTCAAGAACTTAAGAAGGAAGGACACGTACAGGCCCCCTTCAATGAGAGAACAATGTCAAAAGTAATTTCATACCAAAAATTGTTAGATTCTCAAGAAAATCATCAAAATATAGGTAAGTACATAATCTAGCTAGATTTTAGAGTGGATATATTTAGATGAATTTCTCGAAATTATGTTCCAAAAAGGAATTTATTAGACACAAAATTATTATTATTATTTATTATTATAATTTATAATTTATTTGAGGTAAGGAGATCCTTTTTACAAGTTTCGGAGGCCAATTTCATAATGAAAATAACTATCTCTCCCCAACTGGCTCCAATTTGTATTATGGAGGCACAAATTTTGTAGAGTGAATTCCGAAGGATTTTGTATATAATATTATTAAAAAAAACCTCCTTTCTCTTCATTGAAGTAGACGATAGAGAGCTTCGTTCTCGATTTCAGACATTATTTTAAGAATAACAAAAAAAAAAAAACTTTAAAATTCTACCATTGTCAAAGTTAATATTTAGTACCTTTCAATAACATTCACGCTTCACTGAACTAATCACATAATTGCATGTAAAATAACGATATTGTTATTTACTACTGTGTGTTTGTGTGCACTCATCAATGTTAGTATTTAATGTATGTTTTAAACAAAGCAGATCAATTTTAGATGGATGGTAATATCTTTCACAATATAACCAAAATGTTAAATACCGGAGAAGCACTTCAATGAATATTGATCCGGGTGCAATAGGAAGACTTATTTGTATATCAAAAACCCATTTGATTCCTCGATGCTTTTCCGAAGCTAATGTGAAATGGGATTATGTTTGATACATGAATAGGTTGGTGTAAATGTTTACAAATAAATTGAAATATACTTGAGCACCCACATGTGTATATGGTTAAAACGAACAAAAATTACCCTTTGATCTTTAGGGAAACGAGAGATAGTAAATTGTTTAGGGATTTAGTTGATACAGGTGAATGACATTAAATTCTATGTTGTACTTTATTTATATTGAATGGGAATATCTATCTTTTGGAATTCACATTAACTCTCTTTAGGAATAGAACAGTGTACGAGTTAGGTAAATGGGTTATTGAAGATATGTTACCTCTCTACCGATTGGAAAGTAGTAGTAAAGTACTTTTAAAGTGAAGTTTTTGGGAAAATGTGTGTAATGTTGGTAATTTATTTATTCTTGTATGAAATCATATTAGAAAAATAATTGAAATTTGTTTGGTGTGCCAGTTCTTTCAATATTTCTAACCTAACTCTATAAATACTTGTAAACAATTTTTCGAAAGAAGTCTTTTTATATCTAACAAAAAAAGCTCACGCATTATTCATATAAAATAATTTTTTGTCATGGCATATCAAAGATTTAACTCCATTATTACGTCAATATATCAACCCCATTTTATCAACCCTATACACTTTTGTAATGTTTTTTTTTGTTGGATGTCCTAAAGGCATTTGACAATGTTGATTTACCACCATTGTTGAAAATGTGAAGTTTATATTGGACAATATGACGAAAAGTTTTACATGGTGGTTTCAAACAAAGGTATATCTGGTATGGTTATACAAAGTATTGGTTCCCAATCGGTTGTTTTCGCAACATATATTTCTTAAAACTACAATACTTGAGAAATAAAAATGGTAAAGATTAAATTTGGAAATAAAATGTCATATATGGAGAACAAGAATTGCACAAAAGTCTGATTACAATTTTTGTGTATTGCAAAATTTTAATTAGAATTTCGATTTTGGGAGCAAATTTTATTTGACATAGCTGCTATAAATAATATGCACCTAACAAGAGGATGAGTATAGAAGTTTGTAAGCAATAAGATCATCTCTTTACCCATTATAAGTCTTGGCCTCCTGCTCAACTTTCCTCCATTCAGTATTATTTTCTGTTTTTTCTCTCCAGTTCCTGGTCACTCCAACCGTTTTAATATCCGTCACTGCACTGTCCATATCCATTCATCTCTTTTTTTGGTCTGCCTTGATTAGGTACGTACGCCGGAGTCTGAAACAGTATGGTTTTTAATTATCATCTTATCTTAAAACAATGTCCGATCCATATGAGTTTCTGTGCTTTTATCTGTCTAACGATGTCTTCTCCTTCAATTAATCGGTCTAGTTCATCGTTCCGTGTTATCACATACTAGAAACCGTCCGCTAAATTTGGCCCGTAAATTCGCCGAAGGATTCTTCTATCAAAAATTGTCATTAAATTTTCGTCAACCACTGTCATAGTCTACGTTTTTGATCTATAAGTTGTAACTAGCCGTATGAAAGTTTTATATACTCTCATCATAGTGTTTTTGAGTAACTACGAGTAATAAATCTCTGTATGCGCGAAAAAGTAGAGAAACGATAATAAAACATAAAAGGTTCCAAACTATTTGTGTTAGGTATTTGGATTTAGGGCAGGTCTAATATTCTGTTGATCCATAATTTTGTAGAGAAAAGAGTCAAGATCTTATATGTTTAAAAAAAAAAAAAAAATTGGCAATCACTGATCAAATATTCCTATTGGTGATGGTCGTGGTGGTGAGTTTCCACAAATTGCAAATTGTGCAGTTATCACACGAATACAAAAATTTTCTAAAAACTTTTCTCGGTTATCCCATCACTGTGTGGTGTGCATCCCATAGTGAATTCAATTTATTTTCTATAAAAGTGTAGACAAAAACTGTGACATTGTAGCAGAAACTGGAAAAAGCAAAATTGTCTCTCCAAGGAATGATTCCGAAATAGGAAAAATTGATATTGGGTAACCCTTAACGACGTACCGTACCGTTGGGATCAAACATAAAAAAAAAAAAAAAAATGAAAAATCATTTAATAAAGTCCTAAATCAAATCCATATTGAGGCTAATATTATTTTTTCCAATATTTAATGCTTGCAAGGTGGCTGATATCCGATAAATGTGGGGGTGTTTCTTATCTTCTGTAATAAAAACATTTTTTTTTTGTTCACCCAAAATCAACCCTGCTATATAATATTGTAATACATACATACATACATACATATAAGTATATTTGGCCAAGATAGGGACCGAACCGAACACATATTATATGGCTTACATGTGTGGTCAGCTATTTTTGCCACATCTGTTGCTTGAGGGCAAAAATGAGATGTTTCTAGAGAATTTCATGTTATATAAAGGGATGATTTTTATCAAGTGGTTCATTTCAAATGATAATGAAAATCTTTTCTGATAATAATGAACATTTATCTGATTGAATAAATCGGCTTTTGTTGGTAAATTAAAGGAAACTTCCTAATGGTGAGTTTATTCATTGTTAATATATAAGACAATAATTTACTTGGTTTTTTCGTTGGGTAGATATTCATAATTCTTAAGAATACAATTTGGAAATGGAATGTTTGTATAGTAAAAATGGAGTTTTTTTTGTAGATATCAGATAGTTTTTCAAAAACGCACTTATTGGGATGAATTTTTATTCGACTTTCGTCCATTTATTATTTTCTGAGAGTATTTTATTTATTCGTTTAATTTTGGCTAAATCTATCAAAATGTATCGTAGATAGGCACCAATTTAAGAAAAATATCTTATAAATATGCAATAAAATTATTTAACATTTTTTATGGAATTTAAAGTTACTTTTAATTTTCCAGAAATTTTCCACAATTTTTCTTTTGGTATCCTGAAAAGATTCTGGCCAATTTTATCGATAAACAATGTTCCTATGCGTCACAACTTTTATATAAAGTGGAAGTTGAAGACATGGAATCACCACGTAAGTTTAACATCTTAATTAATGCCTGTGTTCACTATATATAAAGGACGAAAGTTTGATAGCATAGGTTTGCTCAGAATTTCTATCGGTAGGTCATAAATTTTTGATCTATCTGGATGTTCGCTGCTTATCTTTGGTTTACAAAATTACGAAAACCTCAGTCCCCGAACATTTTCAAAGTGAGATATCATATCAGGACAAGGAAGTTACTCATACGAGAGCATAATACCACGTTGTTCATGGGATCACCTTGTGAAATACACTTCCATTTGATGTTAGGAATGCTGAGACTATTGACGTTTTCAGGGGAGGGGGAGTTCTTAGTTTCCTTTAATTATGGGTGGTCTGGTTTTACATCAATCTTTTGTTTTATTTTATTTTTATTTGTGTTTTTGAAATTGGATTAAATAAGTTGAAGTAACCAGTAACTTATTGAATTTATAGATAACTAGAGTTTACTAGGATGTTCGTAATTCAATTAGGGCTAGTTGCTGTATGCAACATTAAAATTGGAACTAATAAATTAATATAAGCTGGGCCTAAGGACATTAGAAAAGATGTTTTTTTTTTGAAAATATTTTTCACCAACTGATTCAAATTCTTTTGTTATTATAATATAATATTTATATATCGTTCCAAGTTGAATATTGGTAGGTATAAACTATTGCATTTTTTATACAAAACACAAACGAATGCAATTGTGTCTGGAATGTGCAATCAAAAGTCTAACTTCAACTCTACATAAGATTGTAGCACGTACTTATACTTAAAATATATACAGCTTCAGCTAGTATAAAAGCAGTGGCATCATTTCAACTTCCTTGCAAACAACATTTCTTATAAAACTTGTTGACTGGATGCTTTTCAATGCCGCCTACAATATACACAGCCATCAGAATATTAAGTGCCTTTCGCTTATGCAATTTAATATGGCAATGCAACATTAAGCATAGTGTTGTCGACGGAAAATTTAAATATCAAATTGAATTTAATTGAAAAGAAGAAAATTACAAACTGGAGAGATCATTGAACTTTTGCGTTTTTTTTCCTTTCTTTTTTTTCGTTGGATTTGGTAATTTGCATTTCAATCTGCATTAAAGCTTTTTGTTGGATAAACTTTTTCCTATATGGATTAGTTTTATCGCAAACAATAAAGAGAAATGAATAATAAATGATGAAGGATCACTCGAACCGTACGTAAATATTTAATTTATAAATATAGTATTTAACAGGTATACATACCTACATACAGAGCTTTTTTTGTGCCAGTAAAATAATTACTTTATATTGTATTAATATACCTACATATAAATATTGTATTTTATACAGTGCAATAGGGTTAGTTATTTTAGTGTATAAAAACCTCGAAAAAACTGTTAGATAGCTTAGTTTTTCAGAATATATCAATTGGACAAAGTCCCATAAAAATACCGTGGAAAAATCTTGAGAAAATCAAGAAAAACTTTTATTTTGCAAGCTTTTTTCGTTGTTAGACTAATTTCTTTATTTAATACTAAAACCAAAAAAAAAATTAATTATCTATAAATGTCTGGAACAGCACCTATCAATAACATATTTGCCAATAAACTTTGCCATTTTGATTTTAAAGAACTTTTTCCACTTGATACTGTCTTAATTTTTCCGTATAGGACCTACATTCAAGTTTTTTTCTCCAGAAGAACCTTTGGATTGTGCCTAACAGTTCATAAGCAGTATAAGTATGTATTATAATATTCTTGTAAATACAGATTTTCATAGCATTGCACAAAAAAGTATATATTTTTCCCCATATAAATTTTTTTTTGGTTTTGTTAATAAATCTTCATACAAAATATATGTATGTATGAAGTAATGCAATGTAGATATATATGTATATATGTATATTTATCATTTTTCCAATTCCTTCTATAGAATTAAGAAAAAATCTAGCGTTCCGGTAAAAATTTTTTTACAAAAAAAGCACTCCCTACATATACGTATGTATATGAAGTGTGAGTTTATTGTACATATAAATGGTATTTGCTTTGGAAAATATTTCTTTTAAATAACGTTTCGCATGGTCATTCTGCAGGAACATTAATTTCGTAGGATTCGACGTCATTGCGAAATTTTTTTGAACTATTAAAGTATTCGCATGTAAAATGCGGAAATAAAATTCTGATACATACACACAGGTATGGGGTACATTGAAAATGAAAATAAAAATTTAATTTTCATAAATATTTTTGTCAAAGATCCAAAAATCTATCTTATTCTAATATGTATTTTAATACACTCCCTAACACTCCTTATAAAGATGAGATTCGAATTAGTAATATCTAACAATAAATTTTGTAATAAGAAGAATACAAGTATGTATATAGTATGTATATAGTTTGGGCTTAAGAATGTGATGATTAACGTTTGTACATGCACGTAATATACTTTTTCTTTCTCACAACAAATATTTTACCCCTTATGTGTACCTATAGTAACTAGAAATTGAATAGTGTTATATTACGCCTGAGAAATATACTACCAGATGGAAAATCTATTTGGTTTGGGGTAGTCGAAGTAAATATTTACCTCGTATATATCGAGTAGGCTCCTAGATAAATATTTGGCTTGAGCCCATAGAACATGACATAACCATGCCAAGATATGTATGTATGTATGTATGTACGTTGTACGTATGTACCTACCACCTTCTATATTCGTATAAATATATGATGACAGCAGAGAAAACGCTTATAAATGGAATTTTGGGGGTGGAATTTCTGTATGGAATGTCAGTGTTTATGATGTAAAATTATGAATTTATTGTTATTTAATGTGATGAAATAAATGATGATAAATTATAATGCAAGATTTATGACCTTAATCTTGTCTAACAATACTGACTCAGTAATTCATGGAAGCGTAAATAGTTAAATTGAAATAACAAAGCTTATTCATTAATACCTGGTCGGGGTGTATTTAATTGCTTCATCGACCTTACTGCTATTCTCAAAGGAAATTAGCAAATTACAAAAATATCAAATTTTACATAAAATGAATGGTTATTAATGTTATTATACATTTTTTAATTTTTGAAAGATAATAGTACGTAATGGTTATTTTACTCATTAACCCCTTTTGCATATATACGAGGTTGTTTAGGTACTTGCGTGTCCCGTACAAGCGGAAAAATGTCATGACATCAAAATGTGACAATTTTTTTTTGCGTTTATGTTGCAATTCAGTTATTTCTCCTATAACACGGTAGATAATTACATGTAGTAAAAAACCGTTTTGTAGAAGACTGCAGAGCAAGTTCATACATTTTCGCAATTTTCTCATCGTGTTAGATTGAAACCGTGCTATAGTTTACCGTGTTATACGATTATTTTCGCAATTTTTTTTTTCGTGTTAGAGTGCATTTTTTTTTTGTAGGTTACCGTGTTGTAGGAGGTATACATGTATATTGCCATTTTTTCTACAATAATTTGTGAACAAAAATGTCATAACATATAAATGTAGATTTTCTGTCACATATAGACAAAAATGTGTCACACATACATATATTTGAACCTTCTTATGTGATTGTTTTGTTGATAATTTGTAATAGCCTACAATATTTTTCAAATTAATGTAAATTGGAATTTGGGTATAGTACACCATTTGCGCTATGCGAAAGGCGTCCCTGCTCTACACAGACTTTTCAAAACGAAATTAAACCGAACGGACGATACGATTTATCAAAAGTCTATCAACTTTGTGAAAATGTCCTCACATATGTAGGTAAATAAATAATATTATTCGAGAAACTATATATTAAAAAACATATTTTTGTATTTCTCTTGCTTTCAACAACTTAATTATTCATCACCTTTGCAGGACATTAAATCCGTTGGCATTAATATACTTAGCCAAACATATACGATTTGCCAGGCTTCTTGTTCAAATAAAACATGCACTTAATTACACCGACCCTCCTGGAAACCTTTTAAAATTTAGAATAAAAGGATATGCATGGTGATGTCGGCAAATGGTCACATATTTTAGTAATCGCCGTAAATTTTAACCTTTTTTTCCCCAAAAATTATAAGGGTAGAGGATATATGGAGAGGACGTGGAAAGGTAAGCCATTTGTATATATGTACATATGTACTATATTAGTGGGAAAATTCAGCTAAAAAAGTATATGTGAAATGTGAATATTTAAGCTTTTCTTTTTATTGATTGTATTGTTTTAATGCTGTTTCTGGCTTTATAATGAGAGATTTTTTTTTTAATTACTTGCGACTTGAAACGGCTGAGCATTTACTATGTGACTGCCCAGCCGTATCAGTAAAAAGACAAAAGACGCTTTGAAGCGATTTGGCGACATTGTCGGAAATCCGTGACGCACCTTGGTCAACCGTCCAAGGGTTCATTGATCTCTTGAAATGGCAGCCAAGGGCTAAGTCACCATACGAAGGATATCTAATGGGCCCATCGGAGGCCTGAGAATTTTCGGGCGCTTTAGGGTCCCCGCCTTCATTTTACACTAACTAACTAACTACTGATTGTTATATTGACATCGATTTCTCCACAAAGGTGAGGAGTCGGTTGTTCGGCTTTCACAATTTTATTATTTATTATTATTATAGTCATTTTATTCGACGTCAGTTGCTTTCTGTTACCATATTTCGGCTGTAATTATGCGACGCCGTTTTTAAATGTAGGCTATATTAGTTTCTTCTATATGTAATTACAAAAATTTCCATTTTGCTCTTCATATTATCCACCAAATCGTTCCCTTTTATTATTTCCTTTCTTGACACTAAGTGTGTATACATATATGCAACAGCAATTCCAAAAGCTCTATACCAAAGCACAAACTGCTAATCGTATATTGGAATGAGTCAAGAGCCTGAACGGGGACCATCTGGTTCATGTCTCGTTCGATTATACGAGAAATTTTTTTTTAACCCTTTTTACGGCGTGTATATCCATATACATACACATCCATATAGATATATCTATGATATAACAGTATTTATAGTCCCTTTTACACGTTTTCCGCAGACCCTCGTGCCAGTGTCATTTTTGATTTACATCGCTTGCATTCCCCCCCTGGTACTTTCTCGTGTATATGTGAATTTGTCGAGACATTATTGTGATTCTGGAATTTTTCCAATATTTTCTGTAATATGCAGTAAAAATTTTTGATTGAGATATGATAAATTGGATTTCGTTGTTCTCGCACAAAATATATACATAGACACCACAAAACCATAATCTTTTGACGATCTTCTCACAGCTCTATGGCATAGTCATAAAAAAAAAATTCCTTCAATATTCGATACTCGATTGGACTCCTCAATTGTGCAGCCAGACATTTTATATCAAATATTTATCCATGAGAGGAGCTTATGATTCCTAGCACGAATTTCAGCTTATGTGTGTTTTGTTTTAATTCGATAAAGACCTCTTTAAATGCAGCCGGCACAAAGTTATATGTACACACAATAAAATAACATGGAAAAATGGGATAAACCGGGAAAATACACTTTGCCGTTGATAAAATCATCTAAAGTTATCCAGCAGAGAGAAAACGAACGAAAAATTCAATTACATCTTTAACCGCGTCGCGTTGCCCGTTGTGGTTGGTTGACAGAATGTAGACATCAAGTGAAAAATGTTACACATATAATAGATTGTTTGTCTGAATGTTTGAAATTCTCTTTAATATACAGTGGCATATGAAAAGGAGTTGAAATTATAATTTTGTTTCAAAAATATAGAAATATTTAATCGTCAAATGGTAATCAAAGCATTAAATCCTAAAAAAAAAAACCGAAATGCACAAAACTTTTGCATGCTACTGTATACCTACTACGTAGAATTATTCATTCATGTATATGTAGGTACTGTATGTATGTACAGCAGAGAAAAGCGGCAATGAAAATGTAGAAAATTGTTGTGTTTGATTCAAATGCAAATGACAAATTTGAGTGCAATTTGCTGGCGTGCATTTAGGTGTGAAATGTTTGCTATTTCGGTTGATGAAGTACAAATATACAGAAATGAAAATTGAATATAATACATATTTAAAACAATGTTGCTAACTTTTTAAGGGTGAATTTATGGTTTGGATTTTGGAAAATTGCTGAAATATTGATGAAGTAGTTCTTTGTTTAAATAATCGGCTAATTATTGTATGTACATTACAGCTATTTCGTTTCATATACATTTGCCTACTCTCATCTATTGGCTGGAGTTTGGAAAACTATGATTATGTGAAAACGTGGCAACAATATAATAACAAACGATCGTGAACTTCGAGATCTAGATTTTTAAGCATCATTTTTTCTGCGTGTTCATTGGATTTTTAATCTGACCTTCACACTTTACACTATTTTTAGTGTGTATATATTTTATATTAAGTAAATAAATAAATCCCAGTAAAATTTTATTAACTATAACCAATTTATTAATTATGTTGGAGTCCTGATTGCTATCTTACTACACTTTCTGAAATAAACTTTCTGCTTCGGTATTTTGGCAAAACTTAAAATTACATTCCCTTTCGCCTAGATTCAATTCGTCACGGAAGAACTCAAAGAGTAATATCAATTTATGCTTAAAAATAATTAAATTTATTCTAATAAAATATACCAAATAAAGAAAACCATCATAATTTTCCAAAAACCACATGAAAATTGACAGCTGTCCAAAGAAATAACATCAAAATTACCGTACGAAAATCTCATCAAATCATTGGAACCCCAGCAATTAAACCCAAATTCAATTATTGCAGAAAAACATCAACTTCCTCTTCTCACTTTCTTAAAATTGGGTACTCGTAGATATAAAGACGTTTTTGTCACAGCAAAAAGAAAATTATTTATCTTAATATTCACTTTGAAACTTGTTACAATTTGGTAGAACAAATTGTACGAAGAAAACGCTTTTCAAATGATGAGGAAATTGGGCCTTTTTACTATGTATACCGATTTACCCATCTATATATGTATATATACAATGTACTTATAAATATATAAGTTGAGGGTTGGTATTTTATATTCTTTGGGGGGATAGAAGAGCCAACATCGAATTGAGATGGCATTGTACAATTTGATGCTCCCTATTGATAAAATCGAACTGCCAATTGATAAATTCTAAATGAAGAGGAATTGACATCGGTTTTGACTAATTACGATTTATGTTGAAGTAAGAAAATTCATTTTAATTGAATAATGTTATTGAGCGTTAATTGATGTTTTTCACCCAAAATAAGGGTTAATTGTAATGGGAATACAATAAAAACGAATTGTAGTTTAAGTGTTTTGTTAGATTGTATATAGTTTATTTGGGGCGAGGGTATATAAATTTCAATTCGATTGGACTTTTGATGAAAAGCGTTATTTATGTTGATGATAATGGGAAAGACATCATCAATTTATTGATTTGATTAAATATGGCAGAGGTAGGTAGTACTATTATGGGCTATTATTGATTTTAGACAATAAGATTGTCATACTAATTTCAGCTAAAGCTTGATGTAAAATGAAACACCGAAGACTGTGAGCTTTTTAAAAGTTAGAAGTAACCAGGGAATTTGATTTCGTGCGATTTTTGCTACACCGTTATTTTACTGTAATATATTTGTGTACATATATAAGGTATATATGTATGTACAGTACATATTATGTATAACAATTTTCAGCTCCTAATATAACTATGGACGTTTAATTTTTACAACCAGAAATACACCACATTTACACTTGGGTTTGCAAATAACCCCTTTACAAGTATTTTAGTATTTTAAGGTAATTTATTAAATCCAGTCTAAAAATCTACTAATTGGGCAATACAAGCTTAACCCCAAAGCGCAAAACGGAGTTCGTTGGACTCCGCAGAGGAAGAAAAAAACCTATATCTTTTATAGGAAAAACTTTTTCAACCGGAGTTTTTTTTACTATTTTTGAGTTTCTTAAGTTTTATAGAAAAATAAAAAAACACTCACTCTTGCGTTTTTGTTATAAAAAAAATTTGCGCTTTAGGGTTAAAAAGACCTGTATATGCTATCTAAAGTAGGTATACTTGTGTCTGTCCTTCTTAAACAGTTACAATTTTTTTTTTAAATTGAGAAAACAACCCAAATAATCAATTTATATGGTTTAATTGTATCTAATTTCGTGTTCTTTTATTTTATGTGAAATTAATTTTAATTTATATCCATATATAAAATACTTATCTGTATATGTATAGGTATTGTATATTACATTACATATGTATGTATAGATAAATACCTTTCGCCTCCACATTCATTAAGAAACCCTCAAGGAAAATATAAAAACGTAATTATTATTTTTTCCCTTCATTTTGTCCATTCCCATTTCGTATAATTCACTTTAAAAACAAAATTCTCATATACCCAAGGGATCATTCATTTAATTTTATCCTGCAACTTGGCAGATGGGTTCTAGTTATATGTTTTAAGAAACACGATAACGAACTCTTTGATAGAAGACAACGGATACAGATATAGTGTACCTATACAAATACATACTAGTTATATACATCGATTAGGGATTTTTTTTTTGGAATTGAACAGACAAAAGAAAACTAAAGAACGTTCAAGTTGGGAGTAAGATAAAAAAAAAAATGTCTCCACTTGTTACAAAGCTATTCAAGCAGAGGAATGTGTAAACATGTTGCCATCATTAAGTAAATATAGAATTTCTTCTGTTTTTCACTTTTTTTTCAGTTTTTGTTTTTTTCCTCTGTTTTTTTTTGTTTGTTTTTTTTTGAAAAAAGAAAATGTTTACTTTTCTTTTATTTGTTTAAGTTCAAAATATACATAAAGGTATTGTATACAAATAGATGAATGTCTCTAAGGGATTTTATCAAGAATTCCCTTTATAGTCTGAATAAATACGTGTAGAGGGTAGGTTTGGATTTAGAAGAAAAAATTATAATTCGATGAAATCGTTTGTATCTTATATTTATATGTGTATAACGTGGTGTTATAGTTCTGGCAAACAATTTTCCATAATCACACTTCCCAATAACCATGATTTTTTTCCAAAGGGGGGGGAGAGTTTAAATTACTTTGATTTTATGGAAGCATTTATTTCATCAAAACTACTCTTCTAAACCTGATAGAAATTGGAGGTTGGGCTTTAGCCTCAAGCTAAAACTGAGAAATGTATGCAACCGAAGATGCCGCAGTTTTTTTTACTCATCGTTTAGTATTTTTAATAAATTTTTCAAAACGAAATTAAATTTTTTATCGAAATTTTAGCTTTTAAATTTTTTTTTTCTATAAAAATATTGAATTTAATTTTAATTTTTTAGTTTAACCAAAAAAAAAAACCTCATTGTATTGATTTCGGTATATCACGAAAATTTGCGAGGCCTTATATAAGTATAATTTAGCACTCGGAATAATATTTTTAGCATAATTCATTCTAAATTTATATTGAATACGCTTTTTTACGATATACTTACGCAACGGATCTTTAAAACTCGGACTTTAACTAAAAAGATTATACCAACTTAATTCATTTAAAGTAGAAAATATCCTACAGATCCTGAAAACATCAACCATAACATAATACAAAATGTATAGCAAACATAACTCTATCCTCTTACACATTCATAATTCTCGGAAATTTCTAAGATTCCCAACAAAACTACAGAAATATAGGTATACCACAATGATGTACATGTACGAGTTACATAAATTCCGGAGATAAATCTTTTCTCGTTTAATAAGCATTACGATGAGACAGATTATCTTTGCTTCAGTATGACTTGGGGCTGAAATAACATTTATCTTGTCTTTACAGCAAAAATATTTGTTACAACAAATCCCAGCAATATTATCCTCACATTTCACCGGGATGTTTTCATTTTTAAAATAATTATCTCCAAAAAAAAAAAAAAATGAAAAAAAAACCATTAAGCTTACCACTTGACTCACTTATCCACTAATATAATTAATCACCGAATAAGCTCATTAAGGAGAAATTTGTTGAGGCTTTTCAATACGGCACGCCATATTCCCTCCCCTAAAAAAAAAAAATTATTTATGAAAAAAGAATATTCGTCGTTTCGTATATAAAAAAGTACATGAAAAGGACGATGTTGTCAAAAAAGCGTGTTTTTTTTCTATTTTAAATTTTTATTTTTTTAATTATAATGAATGCTTATGTTCAGTGACACATTTTCTTTTCCGCCCAGATTAATATCGCTCAAATCAGACCATAATGGGATTTTCTTATCGCTTTTTAACGGTATTACACCAAATTTATCCTTTTCTTATAATAATTTTTTGACAATGTTCGATTTTGTCTCCTGGCATTATTATATTCCTTTTAGGCTATGCCATACAACTTGCTAGTCAGAAGATTGATGAATTTATGAGCTTGAGTGGGTGTTAAGTTTAGTGTTATATTGATATGGGAGTAAGCCGGGTTGTAAGAGGTAGTACGGGTGAGGCAAAACTCTGTACCATATTTATGTACTACTATACACTCGTAGGAACAAGTTGTTTTGTTATAAATGGAACAGGAGACGGGATAAGTGGAACGAGTGACTAGCTGCAAATAAGGTGGAATGTTAAGCTCTGCACGAAGTAAACAATATAATGGATATATAGGTAGGTATGTATTTCCGTCTGATTCACGAACTTGCTGTTGTTGCCGTGAAATATGTTTTCATCGCTGCGTTGCAATGCGACTTTTTCCAA
>JANSTT010016552.1:0-20998 GCA_026745375.1 Platyura marginata | reverse complement strand
TATATATATGTCCTAATTTACTAATTGGTTGATTAGAATTACAATGATTCATATAAAAATGATAAATAACGCCCTCATTTTTAATTAAAACAGATACCTATAAAATATATATGTACCTACTTACTAACTAAGTATGTATGTACTTAGCGTCAATATCAATATTTTCTTTAAAAAAAAAAAATTTTATAAAAGAGCAAATTGGAACATTAATATTTTATCAGATTTTTTTTTTTTTTTTTGTGAATTTTAGCCGGCCTTCATAATGTTTTTGTGAAAAAACTTTATTATCAAGTCGGAGCATGTATAAAAAAATATTTTTGCCTGTTTTGTAGATGTAGATAACATCAAATAAGAGCTGATTAATATTATTTTTATAGTCGCAAATTAAACTGACCCTGAAAAAAATTGTTATCGTCTTTTATAATGCTTGTAGAGGTATATCATCATATAGCACTCTGTGATGTAAAAGAATTAAATTAATTTACAACAAAAATAATAAAAAAAAAAACAATGCAAAAATGCATCGACGATAGTCATCGACTATAGTAAATGAAAATACTATTTATGGAGAATAAATACCGATATTAGTGAATTAACAACTTGAATGTCAAGGAAACGAAAAAAAACAGAAAAAGGAAATGCCTACAATCTACATATTTACGATTGTAAATACATAAACAAAATACTTGTCAATTAACAACAATTTTTAAACTAGTTTGTTTGCTTCTCATACAACTGCCCATTATTCTATTTTATCACTAAATAAATAATAAATTATTTTAAACAGTTTTTTTTATATAGTAGTAGGTAAGATAACTAGTTTTTCATATTTATTCAACTATTTTATTATATTATTGTTGTATCAAATAATTAAATTTATTAATAAATATTTTTCAAATTAATAAATTAATAATTAATGTTTTCAGCACATTAATTTTTTGTTTTGTTATTGTTAGTGTCAAACAAAAAAAAACTCAGTATTTGTGAAACTATACGAGCTTCAATATATTTTTTCCTATTGTTACTCAAGATGTAAAAATTTGCCGGTTTTTTTAAAAAAATTGTATCTCAATTAAATTTAAAAAAAAATAATTGTCCTTATACCGCTTAAAAGTTTTTAGTAAAGTAACGATTTTTAGCTATACTATACTATACCAGTTTTAATAATTTGCATTTGCGTGTTATGAAGATGTTATATTAATTAATCATCCTAATTACCATTTACTACAACTATATGACTATTTATTTTCTATGACTTTATTATACATTTTACAAAATTCTATTCGTACATAGTACCTATAAACATAGAGAGAACACTTTGTGATCAATTTATTATTTAAGTTGGTATAAAAAAACAATTAATAACACAATTTAATAATATTTTTTATGCATGAATTGCAATTGTAAAACATTTGCCTGAATTGAAAATGTTCAATATACATATATACATATGTAGTTGATGCTATTGTTAAAATGTTTGTTTACTTGTTTTTTATTACTTTATTTGCAAATCATCTCTGTATTTATCGCAATAATTAGATACTATTAATAAACTACTTAAACATATCTCATGTTTATTAGTAATGAAATGAGATATCGATATCGGTTTTTATTTTTTGTAAAAATAAATATTTTTATTTTGTTTAGATATTCCTTTTTATTTCAAAGTCAAGAGATCACAGTTAAATTTGTACTCACACACATGTATACATAGGTATGTACTTAAATAATATTGGATATGTTAATTAAAATTAAAGCAAATACATGTCGTGTACGGTGCAGACTTCGGTAATCAAATGACACTGATTTATACATGGTGGTAATTTTTTACGAGATTTTCTTATGATAGAATGTGTTTGTGTGTGTTTTTTTTTAAATATTCTTTAAGGATCGTATTCTGTTCTTTTTGACTACATCCAATATGTTGAGATACGAGGGTTGTGCATTTAGCAAAATCGAACAAAAGAACAGGTGTGACCATAATACACAGCTTAAACTTATATTGACCCCAAACTACCTACCTATAGGTATGTACGTACATATGTACGAATACGAATCAAACAACTGCAGTAGAGAGGTTTTGAATTTTTTTTTTTTTAAATTGAAGTAGGTATGTAAATGAAATATGTCAAGAAAACAGCTGAAAAATTATTTAAAATTTGTACATTTATTTTATTATTAATTTTTAGTTTTGTTTATTTTTTCAGGTTGCCGGTAGTTAGTGACTGTCCGGCAGGTCAAACTGCTAGAGTTACATCCAACTTACACTCGTCAAGTGGTACAATGGCAGTAAGCCGTGTACCATCGCCACCATTACCTGAAGCAAATACGCCAGTAGCAGAAAATTGGTGTTACACACAGGTAACAAAATATCGATTTTTTTTTTCGTTAAGTGTGAAATCAATGGAAATATTATCCATCTAAAACTGGTTGCAAATAGAAATGTTTTCCTGATAGGAGTTTTTAGAACTAATTCGAAATTGTTAATGGTACAAATTTACTAAAGTGGTGCCATCTTTTATAGAATCTGAGCATACAAATATATTTTGAGAAATTGTTCGGCGTTAAAGTCAGCAGAGTTCAGACCAATATAGAAATTCCAGGTCTGAGAGATTCATAACAATCTGACAATCTCTTGTTAATTTTTTCTCAACATTTCCTATATCTTTATTAATTTGCTGCTATGTGGAAGCTGTTTATGTACAACATACAAGTTTATGGGTATGAGTTTATCTCGCGCTTACATACTGTAATCCTACTACCTATTGACTATTGAATAATCGATAATACAATTCTCTACGTTGTCGCGTGTTTTTCTATCTAATCAATTTTTATTTTAGAAAAAGAAAAATATTGTTGAAGATTAACCTCAAACCGACTCATCCAGCGTTTATTCTCAACTGAAATAATAATAATGACACGCGCGCGCATTCGTAAATCATTCAACAATGTAAACAAAAAAATATTTTTAATTTTCTTCAATTCTCTTGTACGTATGTAATTCCTCGAAGTTGTTCTTCTGCCTTTTTTTTTCTTCTTCAAGGGGAAAAACAAAAGCAAGAATGAAAATCTTATCTGAAACAATTTTCAATGATAATGAAGTAAATGTTGCGGTTAAGGCACTTACTGACTACTGTGTATATTGTATAGAATAATGTTATTTAAGTGTGATACAGATGAGATGAGTTAAGTTTTTTTTTTTTTTTTTTTGTAAAATATTTAATGGTTCAATGCTCAATGGGAGGTCAATGTCCTGGGTGAGTTTTTCGGTCGTGATGTCCGGGAATGAAATATTTTGTTGTAAAACGTTATGTAGAATTATATATTTAATTTTAATGAATTACTTTTGATTAATAGTCGATGACGTTTATTGTGAGAACTGATTTCATTGAAAGAAGGCATCAGCGATCGATGACCTGCTGTTATGAGAATTTTATTCGAAAAGCGTAAGTAGTAGGAGAAGATGAAGAAGAAGAAGAAGAAGCCAATTATCAAAAAAATCTATGATTACAGTTACATATAGAGATTCTTTCAGTTTTTTTTTTTTGTTTGACTTTCAACTTTATCGGACTGTTAGAATAGGTAATTAATAGAATTTAATATCCTTATTTATGTATCAAAAATTGTCCCTTATCCATTTTAAGCACTTTCCCTTAAAGTCAGAGCCAACTTTCATGACTGGTTTTAGAAACAAATTTAACGACTTTTTTAAAAAAACTTCAATAATTTTTATAAAATTAGAGAAAAATAGTTTTTTTTAGCGACTTTTTAAAAAATGAAGAAATTTATTATATCCGAAATCATTCTTTAGGAAATTTATTGAGAAAACTACTTTAGAATTCTTAAGTACAATTGTTTCTTAAGAACCAAAAAGTATTTACCGATTTTTATACCACTTAACGCAGAAGCATAAATAATAGTCGAAGTAAACATTGTGAGAGACACTCGAGAACGATGAGTCAACTCAAATAAATTAGCCATGAGAGAGGTTTTGCCTTTTCTTGATTTTTTATTTTGTAAATGAGTGCAACGAACATATAATTTTTAAATTCACCATCACCACAAAGTTCTATTCTTCTATATTTCTTTGGCAATTGACCTGAAAAATACATCCACAAACGTTCACAAACTCATCTCATATAGGCAAGTCTAGTTGTAATGTAAATCGGAACAGTTGATTTTTAATTTTGGCTCTGTTTAGATGTTTATAATGTATAGATAGATATATGTGTGTGTGTTCATTTTGTATGTATAGGACAATATAAAAATATAAAAATTCGAATGGTTGACCTTGACGTCGAAAGCTTATTTTATGGTAAAGTCATCAGATATTAGGTAACTTTACCTGCTGATGTATTTATTTAATCTTATAACACTTGCAGACAGTTTATGTATAATTGATCACATAGCTCTGTCGATATAATTATTTCAAGAATTTCAATTGAATTGTCGGTATGTAGCCACTTTTAGCCAGTATTTGTAGCCGCAAAAAATTAGATTTTAACCGCATTTCCGAAGATAACTTATTCACTGTGTTGGATATAATGTATGTATGTAACTCTCGTTTAAAAGAACATTTACAAAATAATTAGACTATCACAATATTATGTATGTAATGTATGTCTATGTAATTGCAATCGTATATCAATATATGCTATGTATAGTTACAAAATAATCATCAGCAAATCCCAATGCGCCGCCTGCTACATAAATAGAACATTGAACCGAATTGAAGTTGTGTACCTAACAGATATAGAATTTATACCAAACCATGGCCATCTTTGTAGGTACTTACTCACTTATATTGTATCGTATAGATTACTTTTGTGTACACGCACCTAATGCTGTAAATTCTAATGTAAACTTGAACTGAAAGCGATTCTATTCAGAAAAGTTCATCGCGGGACAAATTCAAGGTAAACTCGTAACCATAACATGATCATGGTTAGGTATGCTCTATCTATCTGGTCTTGGTTTTAATGGGTTTTTATTAAAATAGTTGAGAATATGCTCTTGTCCATATTGTATATTTTTAATTGTTTTTTTTTTAATTTTGTATATACATATTTGTTCTGCCCTAATATGGTGATGTACACACATATTGTCATTTTTTTTCCAGAATAAATGTTGGAACTGGAAAAGTAAATATTTCTTTAAAGAAGATGTCTGAATTTAAATGGAATATATTTTATGGTTTCTTCGTAGATCTGAATTGAATCTTCGATAAATTCCTGAAATGATGATACTTGCTCGAAAAAAATTATTTATTTTAAATTTCGCTAAGAATTTCGGTATACCGTCAACTTAATATTGGGAATGTGGAATAAATATTCTGAAACTATTATCTTTATTACGCTTGATATAGTTCCGTTGAGAAAAAAGTAAGATCAGATATGTAAGTTGCCACTTTAAGAGAAATTTCTGGAAATAATTAATTTTTTTTTAAAAACTTCGCTTTTATTTCCGCCGGGGGATGTTATTCTCGATTGACTGACCAACATTTGTTGTATGGATTCTTCAATCTCAGTAATCGATATTATTAAATAAGAAAAAATATTTTCCAATGTAATAAACAAATTTCCAGACAAATTATTAGTTTATTTACCGGATATGATTTAAGCCACAATTTCCAATCGACAAATTTAATGAAAAGCTCATCATCATCATCATCATCATCGTCACAATATCACACAAATGGATTATGTGCTGTGGATACCAATTGCATGTATGCACAAAATTAATTATAAGATACGTACGTTGTGCATAGGGCGTGCAAGTCAATGCACTCTCCCTATTTATATAGTATTTTATATGTTCATACATGTATGTAATTCAAATGTACATATATATACATAAGTAAAGTTGCACAGGAAAAAAAGGAGAAAGATTTCCAGAGTAGCATACAAAAAAAAAATTAAAAAGAACAAAAATTACTTACGCTTACACCATTCTATGTATATAAATTCTGTACAACAGTTGGTTAGTGATGGGTTTGCCACCGTATGTCTTTTTTTTGTAATTTTATTTGTAATTTGGAGTTGATGCATACTCGACTGTAGTGGCAATTCAACTCTTCATCGCTTTAAATTATCATTAAAATGAAAATGGCAAAATTTATGTCGATGTTTTGTACTAAAATGTACATAAGTTGTACATACATCAGACATTTGTTGAAACATAAGATTCTTTATGGAGCAAGTTGTACGGCAATGTAACTACACAACTTACAGTTTTTTTTTATTTTTTTTTATATTATGCAGATGTTCTTGTTCATCATATTTTATGATTCGATCCATCGTAAAAATGTCCCATATCTTCATGTACAGGCTATCGTTTTACGTATACACGTCTTTTGTTGGTATAAGTTAAGTATCCGAAAGGGAGTTCCCTAAGATCAGTCATGCATAAATTACTATACTATATATATATATACTAATACTATACTTAGCCTATAGAGTAAAAGTAGTTAAATTCTTAATCACTACATCAGACAGCTTATATTGTTAATGAACTCTAATTAGTTTAATGGCAACACCTACGTATAAATTAGTAAATTTTATTGGAACTCAGTTTCATCCTGCCTACGCATCCATATGGAGAGAACGTTTAATATGTAAGATTAAAGAAAGTATGTATAGGTACCATCAAAAATAATTTAAATCAATGAAAAAATAATCAAAAGTGCCATATAATAAAAATAATTTATTTATATTAAATGATTTTTAAAAACTTATTTTTAACTTTTTTTTTTGTCCCCATTTAAAATTTGGTTATTTTTAATGAAACGAAAACCTTGATAATTTAAAAAAAAAATTGATTTTCCAGTAAGAAAAATACTTTGCAACTTAGCACATTCTACTTTGAGGTCTTTTATTTCACAAAAAAAAATTATGTACAAAATTCAAAATAATGTGTTTAAATACAAAATGTTATAGGTAGAATTTAAGATTATTTAAAATAAAAATACAATTTTAGAGGAATCAAAAACTCAATTATACTGTAATTACAGTGGTATTAAAAATTATTGATATACCTACTACATACTTATTTGCGTGTTTATTTTATTCATCAAGAACTTCCAATTAACCCATGCAACGAATTTTGTTAAGTAATTACCTACAAATATAATCTTCTCTGCCGGTGCTGCAATACTTTGTATCTATCTATTAATTTCGATTACATAACTTAATGACTTTTTTAAATATTTCATCAATCAATTTCAATCGAATTGGTATACACATTTCTTATTTTAATATATTTCTCTTACACATCAATTAAAATCTTTCTTTTTCATAACGAATCAGTCCATATAATGCAAAAATTACCTCTGAACAAATATTGTATCGGTTTTATAAATTTTATATTAATATTGAAATATAAATTCAGTTTCTCTCACAGACCTAAAAAATTGATTTTCGTAATTTACTTAAAACTTTTATTTAATAACAATCTTTCACGTTTTTATGTTTACATGGAGAAATCAAAATTGTATACGCGAAAGCCACCTTCACAATTCCGCCAACACCGCTGCCATTTCAATATTATGTTCACATAAATGCGCGCAAAAGTGTACCTATCTATACCCTACCTAAAATGAATGTAATTCATACTTTAAAAACAACAACAACAACATAAGCCTATAGAAATAAATGTTTAATAATATTACATAAACAGCAACGAGAAATCAACAAATTCAACATTGCAATAGGTGGGCATCTCTCTTTTAGTTAATACATAATTGATAAAATTTCCAAGTGAAAATATGTATGAAACACATAGGTTTGTTTTTTTTTCCCAGACCAGAAACAGAAAGGGATGCCAACATAAATAAAAACAAATTTCAAAAATAATCACACCTAACGTAAACGATATAATATTTTATGCTTGCCGTAAGAGACCTTTCTCCGTGAACACCGACATGCAATATCGCATATCACAGAGAGGATAGACAAACGTTGGACAGACGGGTAAATGGCATTTCACTGAGACCTTTCATTTCAGTTGATTCGTTCAATTAGATTTTACAAAAAATGAAATTATCTCAACAAAAATTTACTATAAATTAAAATTTCATTTTGTACTTTTAGTAGCGGAGATATAGAGACAAAAAAGATAAATTGTGAAAATGTATACCTTTCAACCTTATACAATAAGGTACTGTCAATTGGCACATGCGCATAAGAGGTTAAGAAAGGAAAAGTGAAAGCACACAGTTATTTGTTTTTTTTTTTGCTTTAATATGCGCGCTTTAATTTGTATTCATATATGTACATATATATATATTTGATCTTGTTCCCTTTTTCTTAATGCGAAAGAAAGAAATTATGATTTCTTATTTTCTTTGTGCTTTTGAAATTTCTCAGTTAACCAAACAACAACAAAATTATGTTAACTTCATTTAATTTTCATTGTTTCATTGCCATTAGTTAAGTTGAGCTATAGCCCAATATTTATTAGGCTTTTCGTATTATATTTACTTTAGAAATTGGTCATTGAAGGCATATCTCAGTGTTAGAGCCAGAGCACAATGGCTGCAAAAAAATTAAATTCGATAAGCAGATATTAGCAGCCATATTACCATTTCTAACGAGTAAATACCAAGTTTCTACTCACTATTCAATTCTTAGATCTTTTTGTCGAAGAACTTGATATTGATCATCAGCAGATCCAACCTGAGTTATTCTATCTCTTACTTAACAAATTACTGTGTAGGAGTTGAACCATTTACTTATTTTCCTTAATCTACATATAAGTCTTAAAGTCTACGGAATTTGAGAGAAAATTTTGCACCAACTAAAAATTACTTTAAGGATGCTGACTAGGACATTTTACAGATCCATTATCTCTAAATAGTAAACAGGATATAATAACGGAATAATTTAGTTTTAATTTGATCATCGTTTCAAAATTTATTTAGCCCTAATCTAGACTTAAGAGATCGAATTATTGAAAATAAAAAAAACGATACTAAACAAAATTAATTATTTTAATATATGTAGCCAAAATGTCAATTAAAAAAAATTGCCTTTCTAAAATATGTACGATCCATTTTTTTTTTTTTTTTTTTTTTTTTTGAAACTATAAACAAGAAAGTTACAATCAACATGAAAAATGTCTGATTATAATAAAATCTATAAATCTAATCAAAAATAATTTTTTCTTCATAGAATTTTTGTGAATTTTAATTTGTGTAAATTTATCGATGCCTTAAAAATGCAAAATTTTTTCTATATTGACTCGTGTACCTTCATAATTTATTAATTTTTTTTTTTTTCAGGTTAAAGTTGTCAAATTTAGCTATATGTGGACCATAAATAATTTTAGTTTTTGTCGAGAGGAAATGGGTGAAGTCTTAAAATCATCTACCTTTTCAGCTGGTGCTAATGACAAATTGAAATGGTAAAAAAAAAAAAGAAAATTTTTATCGAAACCATCCGATTATTAATTAACGATTTATTATTGTAGGTGTTTACGAGTAAATCCAAAAGGTTTGGATGAAGAAAGTAAAGACTATCTGTCGCTGTACCTCCTTTTAGTGTCATGTAACAAAACCGAAGTTAGAGCCAAATTTAAATTTTCTATTTTAAATGCAAAAAGAGAAGAGACCAAAGCAATGGAATCACAGAGGTAAAGCAATTTTTTATTTGTATTTGTATTTGTGTGGGGACAAAGCAATCAATTTTTATTAACTACACTTTATTCTAATCGGAATATGCTAATCGTTAAATTTTTATTGGATTTTTGAATTTAATGCTACAGTATGTACAAAAAATTCTTTAATTCATCAATTTGCATATTAGCATCTTTTTTTTCTCTCAGCGCCATTTAGAGAGTTCACATTTTAGATTTTTTAACAATCACTGATTATTTATGGCTGGTTTATTTGCTTTATTACTAAAAAAAACTGTAATTGTTCAATTTCATGATTTTAAGCCCTTCAAATGTTTCTTTACATCTAATTAAATGTATTTTGGCATAATTTTAAAAACAACATTCAGTAGTTATTTGACAACACAATCTCACTATTTACCAATTCTGTCAAATACATTTCTGCTTAATGTCAATTCAGGTTTTTTTTTTGTTAATGATTTTCGTTTTAAACGAATAAATATCTTATTGGTATCAATCGTGCCACCCTAAAATAGATAACATACAACAACATTTAGCATTACATATTTAAAGAAAAAAAAGTGAATTAATTATTTTTTTTTTTTTAGAGCATACCGATTTGTACAAGGAAAAGATTGGGGCTTCAAAAAATTCATTCGAAGGGATTTTCTACTCGATGAAGCAAATGGCCTCCTGCCCGAAGACAAATTAACAATTTTCTGTGAAGTTAGTGTAGTAGCTGATAGTGTTAATATATCTGGACAAAGTAATATAGTTCAATTCAAAGTTCCCGAATGTAGATTATCAGACGATTTAGGTAATCTGTTTGATAATGAACGATTTAGTGATGTAACATTGGCTGTTGGTGGAAAAGAGTTTCAGGCACATAAAGCTATATTAGCAGGTAATTAAAATTCTTTCAAATAGTATACATTTATTGTTGTTGTTGGTTTTTTGTTTTTTTTTTTTAATATTGTAGGCGTGACATCAAGACCTAAATTTATAATAAACATAACATAAATTCTCTTTTTAAATTTTAAATTGACCCTAACATGCGTTTAATTTTTTTTTCCTTTATTTTTTTAATAATTCATCTTTTTGTGACAGATGGTTTTTTTCACGTAGTTATTATTTTGAGCATATCATAAATATATATGACATGCAACTGTTTTTGTGCCAATAAATTTTTAGTTTAGTAAGTATTGTATTTCTTGATATTTCAGAGAGGTTAACGTGCGTTTCGGCATTTTTTTGAATGTTGCTTGTGGCACATCAATCTAATACTTATGTTTTATAAATGTGTAATGCGTACATAATTATATCTGTTGTTAAACTTTTTCTCTAGCTCTTTAATGACTTCCATCTGAAAAAACCGTTTAACTATCGAGCTAGTATACATATTTGTTCAAGTATAGTCTATTCAGGCCTTGTGCTACGATAGGTTAAAATGGAGTACTGTAATCGAGCGTAAAGAAAATGGGACGCATAAATTCCATGAATTATAATGGAAAAATATTCGAAATACATTGCATAAGCAATACATTTATGTAGAGACTCCGTGATAGCCAAATTAAACAGTCTAGTCTAAAGCTAAAACATGGTGTAAGTAAAGGATAAGCATAAAAATAGTCATAAACAGAGTGCTCTATCTTATCTTGTAATGGGACGCTAAAAATTCATAACAAAACCACAACAAATAAAAAAAAAATGCAGAAAGCTCTACCTCTGAAATAAAATGAGTTAATATTGAAGTGCAATGAGTGCAAATATGAGAAATAGCAACAAATACGAGAATGCCAATATTTATGGAGAATTCCAAAACTACCATTTTGATCAAACCTCCATTTACATAATTTTAAGTCTCTAGCTTATCATTTATGTGTGCCTCAACCATAATTTTAAATTCTTAATAATATTTAATTAAAATCTATTTACAGCACGTAGTCCTGTCTTTGCCGCCATGTTTGAACATGAAATGGAGGAAAGAAAACAAAATAGAGTAGCCATTCTTGATGTTGATCACGAAGTCCTAAAAGAAATGTTAAGATTTATATATACAGGGAAGGCGCCGAATTTAGAAAAAATGGCTGACGACCTATTAGCAGCTGCCGATAAAGTATGTTTTCTCTTTCACATTCTTTAATGTAATAAATATAAATGGTTTTTTTTGTCTCTCTTCCAATTTGAACAGTATGCATTAGAAAAGTTAAAGGTAATGTGTGAAGAGGCGCTGTGTCTTAATCTATCGGTAGAAACGGCAGCTGAAACACTTATATTAGCCGATTTACATAGTGCCGATCAACTGAAAGCCCAAACAATAGAATATATTAACACGTAAGATTGTTTGAAATTTACCGCCACAAGAAATCGGTTGGTTAATCAATATTTTTATTTGTTATTTTTCCAGTCATCCAACTGATGTCATGGAAACAGTCGGATGGAAAAATATGATTGCCAGCCATCCGCATCTGATAGCGGAGGCATTTCGTGCCCTAGCAACACAACAAATCCCACCAATTGGACCACCTAGAAAACGTGTAAAATTGAGCTGAAATAAAATTCTAGCTCCAACACTTTCTGCCGTGATGTCGTCTCTGCGACTACCGCCATCAATTGGCTGTTCCAATATAAATAATAATAATAATAATAATAATAATAATACTACTATTAATAATTTAACTATAAATAATTTACCAACCACGGCCGCCACTGTTTGTAGCCTAAATAGTAATAATATTGCTGGGGCCGCTGTTGTTGCCGGCAGTGATTTGTTTTAGTTGTTTTATGTTATTTTCGATACGGTTTTCTTTTATCAATTAGAAGAAGAAAAATAGGAAGAAAATGAAAAAGAAAAAGAAAAATAAAAAACCAATAACAAAAGAAAAACAAAACCATAAACAGAAAACAAAAAATAGAAAACGACAAATTCATTTGCGTGTGTTCATAAATTTTTAACTTTAATAATAAAAAAATAAAATAAAAATAAAAAAAAAAAATCAACAAAAGATCGAAAAATAACAAAACATAATTATACAAGTGAGAAGTGATAATTTTAATCAATAAGTAATTTTTTTCGTTATTATTTTGAAGACAAAGCAATGAAAAATATTTTCAGATTTTTAATATTTAAGAAATTCGTGTTAACCACAAGAAATATTTTGGTTTTTTTTTAAAGGAAAAATAAAATCTGAATGAATAAATTTTTTTTTTCAATTACATGTGATCAAAGGAGAAAAAATAATTATGTAAAAATCAAATGTGTAAGGCGTAAGAATTTTCGATCATATAACAATAAAAATAATTGTAATCTACGTAAAAAAAAAAAAAAATTTTTTTGTATATACAAAATTGCTTTATTTTAAGTAATAAGTAAGTTTTGTTAAAATCAATTTTCATTTTGGCATTGTGTAGTAAACGAATTTGTAACAGTAGTTTAATGATCCTCCTAATAATGTCAGTAATTTTTTTAATTTTATGTTTAAGTGATTTTTTTTTACAATTACGATTGTCTATTATTTTGCTTCCTTACTGAATACGAAATATATGTAAAAAGGAAGTATTTTATATTGATTTTTTTAAGTTTTAAAAAAATGTTTGCCTATTTCCTTTACACCTAGATAAATCTATTTATCTGTCATACTATACTGAATAATAATAAACTCTTTTGTCGGTATAAATTTTGACCACCCAATTATATAATGAATATTTTTAAAGATTGCAGACAGATATCATCAGAAATAATTCGCCCCCCGAAAGAGTTAAAGAATCGGTTTCAAATCATTGGGCGCTATTCATAGACATATTTATTTAAGTTGGTTTTTACTTAAATGACTATGAGTGGCGTGTATTCGATTTTAATTTTAGATCATACGCCTTTAAACCGATTTTTTTTTTTTTTTATTAATACGCTACTGAATATACGAAATGCTTAATTACCGTCTTAATTCTTAGGATTTCTAGTACATTCACTTTATTTTAGTTAATTTGATTCATGGTAAAAATATCGGCCATCGGGAGTGGATGTCTTCCATCAAACTTTTTTAAAGCAATAATTGTCTATACTTTACTAAGGTTAAATGCGCCTGCTCTCGATTATGGGACGGTATTTGGTATCACGACATTAAAAACTATGTATTTTTCTCATTCCTTTGCATATAATTAATTATTTTTTTTAATTGCTTTCTTGCACAATTAACGTTAATTATCGTCAACAATAGGCACGACCAAAAAAAAAAAAAATTAGAGAAATGGTTCAAGAAAGAAATGTTATTGTATTGTATTTTTTTTTTATGTAGGGTGACACGCCTACTTCGAAATCAGTTTTTTTTTGTACCATACAATATACGGATTTTATTTTCTATTTCAGTGTTACCTTGTGTTTTCACTGTCAATATTTTTTTAATATTATTTATATCTTACAGAAATCTGAGTAAAGAATATCAATATTAACAGAGGGGAAAAAAGCGGCGATTTAAACGAAAATGGGCTACTTTAATACAAGTATTTTATTATATATGCAATTGTTAATGAAAAAATAGACATCAAAATACACCAGAAACCCATTTTTAATAATAATAAAATGATTGTTCTATGCATTTAATTTATAAAAGAAAATCGTAATTTCAAACAAAAAACCTTTCTTTCGAATGTTAGTGAAACCATTTTGTGTTTAATTAAACTTCATGTTCACAAAACTATGTCAATTCTGTCAAAACGATAATAATTCACTAAAGTTAAGTCGACATAAATGAAAGACAATCGGAAAATCTCAATTTCATTTACAAAATTCGAATAACTTTGAATTTTTCGAACCGCAAACTTCTTAAACGAAATTCAGTGGTCACTCTGTTAGTATATACTCTCTGTAGTTGAGAGCAGCCATATTACCTGATTGCATACAACATTACATTCGAATCTGTGTTAAAATAGCGATTAATAATTAGCTGGACAAACATATTTATAAAATAAATGGAGACTTATCTGAAAATGACCCATGTGAATTAAATGGCAGCCGAAAATTACATTCTATGGAAAGGTAACAATTTTTAAATTTAGATTTTCTTTTATGATTTTAACTCATTTTTTGACATATATTTAACAAACAACCTGGCTAATAATTAAGTTGTGTATAGTAACTTTTCATACTTTTTACATGTAAGCAAAAAAAAAATCTATTTTTACCTAATTATATAGGGAAGAGAATAAAATTCTTAATCTTATTATGATAGTCAAGTGACAAGAGCTCAAAAGTTATGAAGACAATATTTAGACCATTTTGAAAATGATTGAATAACATAATGTTCTTGAACTAGATAATTTTAACAATTACGTACTGAATTTGAACCAATCCAAATAAATCGATTCCATTTAAAAAGAGGCGGGAAAAAGTGAATTAACAAAATATAAAAAAATACAAAATTTTTGATAAACACCATACCGTATAATTTTACTTTTTATTACATTTTTGTGAAATAATAATAAAATTAAAATATCATTAAACAGGACATTGAACTACGCAATTATGTTCATTATAGAAATTAAAATTCTATTTAAAAAGAAAATAAAAACATTTTCTTTTTTAATTGAACAATTTAAACAATGCCAACTAAAAACAAAAAATCCTATTAAATGTAAATAAAGTAAACACGCTGATCTCTTTAAATAAAAATAAAAACTAATTCTTTTTGTAAAATTCATTTAAAAAAAAAAAAATAAAAAATCAACGTTCCTAAAAACTACTTAATTTCATCGAGAGAAGATCCATTTTATTCAACCAGCTGTTGCTTCAATTTGAAATAATATAAAATAAAAAAAATTCGAAAATTTTGTGATTAGCATTACCAACATATCAAATTAAACGTTAAAAATTTTTGAAAAAAAAAAAAAATAAAAATTGCAGCTCTTATCAACAAAAAAAAGATGAAAAAAATGTGAATTTTACAAAAAAAAAATCCGGTTTTTTTATCATTGCTATAAGTATAATATTATTAAACGATTAATTCAAATGCCTATTCTGTGTTAAAATACGTTTTTTTTTTTTGATAATAATAATTAAAAAAAACAACAAAGCGTAAACAATAGTAAACAAAAAACGAAAAAACAAATACACATTTACAACAAACACAAACATATACAGACACCCCCCCCACACACAGAAAAACGAAGCTTTTTTCGGTTTATACATTTTTATTAAAGATGAAAATCCATTTGTAGAGTCTTTAATATTTCATATTATTATTAATGATTGTAATATAATAGGATTTAGTATTAATTAATTAATATTAGTAACAGTAATCCAGAATTGTTTAGTGTATGATGTAAATAAAAAAAAATATAATTAAATGAAACAAATGACATTAAGTAAAAAAAAATATAATTCTTTTAAAACCCTAAAATTTAAATTCTAACCACAAAACTCCACATTTTAACAGATACGATGATTTATGTCATAAATGCCTGCCAAACCACAACACCTCTATACATCATGAATTACCAATGTAAACAAATTGACAAAATCCATTTTGATGGCTACTAGCCCTTATTTAAAAAAATAATGACCGATTTTCACAATTTTCGATAAAGAATTCTTCATAGCTCCTAAACTACTGGACCATTTTTTCAGTTACCTACTTTGAATATCTTTATGAAAAAAAAAATGTTTGACCGATCGTCGATCGATATGGTCAGATATTTCCATAGAAAACTAATTCCAAAAATACCACATTAGGAAAAGATTTTTTTTAAAAATCGGGGGGATTGGAATATACACTCAAATTATAGCTGAGGCTTGTACAAATTCAACAATATCTAGATCTATTTGGTCTATCTAGTCGTTTAGTATTTATTTTGAATTTTTTAAAATGAAATTTAATTTTTTGATCAGAACTGGAACTTTTATGTTCAAGTTAGATGCTTCGAATATCTATAAAAAAAAAAACAAAAAAAAATATTTGGACAAAGCCCCGATTATTTGGATGCTACATTTGGATAGCTCTATATATTTGCATAGCCTGTGATGGTTACACCAAGCTTACATCGATTTTACAACAATTCCAGCTCAAAGAGATAAAATCAGATACGCCAGATAGTAATGGGATAATCAGCTTTCTAAGTTATTAACTGGATGTGACAAATGGAATAACTGAAATATCAAAAATTCACCTTCATCGGGGATATGAGACACACAAGACAACATTCAGTCGTCCAAAGAAATCTACTTGGAAATAATTTTCTTAATTACACTAAGTAAATAATTTTTTTCTTTAGCTACACACGATCAATGATTGACTGTGTGTACTGTACATGTACATATGTTATTATAACTAGTCAGTAAGTACAAAAATATGTACATAGCGTTTATATGTTGGTGACATGTGCCTTTTAAGAGAACAATAATTCTTCATGCATACATATACAAACATAAGTACATATATAAATACATATATATATATATACATATGTATCTCTATTAAAATAAAATGTAAGCAAAATATATTCATGAACATTTATCTTTATGGATAATAAATTAGCACGTGTATTATTTAGTATTAGTAAAGTCAGGTACGCCTTAGTTATGCTAATAAATGATTGAACAAATTAACAATAACACAGTACAATCGTTATAATCTGAACCGTTCTTTTAATTCTCAACTGATTAACTTAATCATTGCGAAAATCGAAAAAATATTTATTTTGCTTAAATCAGACAACAAAGAGGAGGCACCTTTGGTGATTAATCTACTTTTACTTCTTTGATTAAGCACAAACAGCGAAGTTCAATTTTTTAATAATTTAGAGATTTTAATGTTAAAAATTTCTAATTGAAATACAATAATTTATATAATAGTAATTACATTTTTTTTATTCCTAGGCTTCTTGTTATTCTGAGTTTGGACTTTGAAAAGATTTACCAAATCAATACCTAAACAAAAAAGGTAGGAATAGATATTCTGCAATTAAATACATTTTTTCAATATTAATTTAAAATTATTCTTTTAGTATCTTCGCTTTTAATAGTCTAAACTTAAACTCTAAACTAAGGAACTTCAGGGGATTAACAGGACAGATGGAAACTCTGAAGGATAAAAAACTGAAAGATGTGCTGTATGCAGGTGCTGAGAAATAAAAAAAAAATGTTAATGAAATGTAAATAAAATCAATTAATTGATACCAATAAATAAGAGAAACTTAAAAATTCGTCTTTTTTTCCATTTTTACCATTTCAGGTAAAGGTCTACAAGAATAATCGATATCGAAAAACTGATAACGCCATTAGAACGGCCGCCTCTTAAAACCTTTAAATACCAATTTTCATCAAATTATCTCGAAAAATAACGATTTTCCAAAAATCGATTTCAAAACGATACATGCAGCGCCATCTCTGGGTTGTGTTACCTGCTGCCGCTTATGAACTCCTGATCCAAATATTTTTATTTTCTTCAATTAGACATTTTTTTTGCCAATTTTCGTGGGACGTCGTTTGACAAAAAAAATTTTAAAAAACGGAAAAAAATGTTTTTTCATCAAACGACGTCCCATGAAAATGGCGAAAAAAAATGTTTAATTCGATAAAATAAAAATACTTTGATTAGGAGTTCATAAGTTCCAGCAGGTAACTGAACCCAGAGATGGCGCTACCTGTACCGTTTTGAAATCGATTTTTTTTAAATTCGTATTTTTCGAGATATATTAATGAAATTTAGGATTCTGGGATTTTAGGGGATGGCCGTTCTAGCTGTGATATTAATTTTTCGATATTAATACATCTTGTAGATCTTTACCTGAAATGATGATTCTTGTCAATCTTTAACTGAATAATATATAAAATAAGACGAATTTTCAAGTTTCTCCCATTTATTGTTATCAATTATTTGATTTTATTGACATTTCATTAACAAATTATTTATTAATTTTATTCCTGGGCACCTACACCTGTGCTATGTGTAACATCATTCAGATTTTTATCCTCGAGATCTTCCATCTGTCCTGTTAACGTCCCAGAAGTTCCTTAGTTTAGAGTTTAGAGACCATTGGAAGCGAAGATACTAAAAGAATAATTTTAAATTAATAATTAAAAAAACGTATTTGGATGCAGAATATCCATTCCTACCTTTTTTGTTTAGTTGATTTCGTAAATGTATTACTGAATTATATATCAGGAGATGCTGAATATGTAAATATACAAAACTGTTCTTCGACCATAAACTTTGTTCCAGGAACTCAGCATTAGAAGGAACCTAGGAATACAAAATAAGTTTAACAAGCAGATTTTTATTGAGTGAAATCTACAAAGTTAAAATTAGTTAATTAAAGTGTAGTAAAAGTTGCAAAAACAAATTAATTTTTTATTTTCGTAATAACAAACAAAAATTTCTATTCGAAATAGAACAAAACCCGATGAGAATCAGTCATCATCAAATCGTCAAAATGAGTGTCTTTATGAGACCGACTTGTGAGAATTATTGACTGAATAATCGTAATCGTAAAACAATAAAAAAATTGTCATTTTGATAAAAGAAAAAAAAAGAACTAAATTGAAATATTAGTCTTCCTGAAAAAACTTAGAGGTGTATCCACAAATCTGCAGATTTAATTTATTAAATAAACTACTGAAATAACTATGGGAATTATTCATTTTTAAAAATCTGATTTTCTTCGGATATTTTTTTTCAGATCTGCCATTGTTACCAACTACGTCAACAACGGAGTTAATTTTACAATGCCAAATTTTATGGGTGGGGGAATTATTAAATATTGAAATTTAAAAAAATTGCTGTTATTTCTTATAACTGTTGATGTAGACGTTCTCATTTTAAGAATTCGCAATTATCTTCCTGATGATAACACATCGACTTAATTATTTTCAGTATAAATGAATAATGAAATGATGTAATGATTTATTAAAACCAGAATTCTAGAATAAAAAAAAAGTGTGCTGTGGTATGTACACACAATATTATCACCTTTTATCTATTCGTATGTCTGACGTGCATCATATAGGTAATAATGTAGGTAACATTACATACAGTCGCAGCTAGAGTTTCTATTATTAACTCTAACTAAAGCAAATAGACAAATAGACCTTGTGCTCGCTCTCAACGTAATAGATTTGGTCTTGCCTAAAAAAAAAAAATGTTCTGACATAAATATGTATTATCCAAATGTTTAGGTTAGTACATCGGCGTAGTCATATCTGATCTTATTCTTCGCTTATATCATGTGAGGATTATAAGATGCTTTGGAATAGATTTTCGATATTATTGATCAAGGTTTTTTACAGTACGGATTCTGGTTGTATATGATTACTTAGTACGAACAGAAATTTTCCTATTTGTAGACTAAACAGTACAGGAAAACTGAATAAATAAAAAACAATATTTTAATATATCAGGTAAAAACAATAAATACATTCTCATAATAATAAATACATACATTCATACATACATACACTGACCGAAATAATTATAATGTCACTTATAAAAATGCTTATCAGAGCAACAGATTTAATTTTTTTTTATTAAATATTTTAGAATTTAAAACAGCAAAAATGAACTCGAGCATGTATTGCGAATTATTGGAAAATGTTTTATTACCATGTGCAGAAGATTATTGTGGTGAAAAATTATTTTTTCAACAAGACAACGAAGCCATTTATGCTTCTAATCCAACAAAACTCTTTGGAGTGCTGTGTGCAGACTTAAAACCTATCGAGAATTTATGGGGAATACTTTCGGGAGGGGTTTTCGTTAATGGACGACAGTTTCAAACGGTTAACGAACTCAATGAAGAAATTAAACATGTTTAGAAAACAAGGATTTAAAAACCTAGTCAAATGCATGCCAAAGCGCCTAATTGAAGTTATAGAGCAAAAAGAATCACATACACATAATTTTTATTGTTTTTTTCAAAATGGCGTTATATTTATTTCGCGTGAAAAAGATCGAAAATCATGAATTTTTATTAATTTTCTGTTATAAAATCTAATTTTATGAATTCTTTTTATTTAGTTCCTTTAAATATTAAATTCTAAAATATTTAATAAAAAAAATTTAATTCTAAATTTAAATTTGTTGTTCTGATAAGTATTTTTATAAGTGGCGTTATAATTATTTCGGTTAGTGTATGTACATTGTACATACATAATAATAATAAATAATAATAATATTAATTTTAATTACAATTCTGTTTTGACGTTTTACTTTAATAGGTATGTATCTTATTTGAGACTAAATGTACATATATATGTACACAGTACAGTGTCCGTCGTAGAAAGTGATACATTTTGAATGTACTTTTCGAGAGACTGTGCGATAATTTTTTATACCCGTATGATGTTAATCAAGGGTATTATAACTTTGGTACGGAGTTTGTAACGCCCCTTAATACTCAT
>JANSTT010016551.1:0-67442 GCA_026745375.1 Platyura marginata | reverse complement strand
ATAGAAAAAATGTATTTACTCCAAATAACAATTAATTTGATTTTACCGCTAAAATGACGATATTTTTTTGTATAAAAAAGGGCAAATTATTAATATTTAATAAGTTCGCTATACGAAGATTAATCAAAAGAAAGAAAACAAAAAAAATATTTGCTAATTTTGGGAAAAAAAAACTTTGCTTTTTCTTGCAAACACTATACTTAACTATACAAATGGTATACCCACATTATTAATTGTTGAAAAATAACAACAAATTCTTTTCTACATAATCAATTCTCATGGTTTTTCTTCAATAAAATGAAGGCTAAACCCAAACAAACTAATAAATAATATTTAAGTACATAAATATTTATGTACCCATGTTCGGTACTAAACTTATGCTTTTAAAACAAAAGCCAAAGAATCAATTAAATTATGAATGAAAAATATGCACAGCGTTGAGAATTTATAAGAATTTTTTATGTTTTTTTTTTTTTTTTTAATTTGAGAGTTGAGAATTTTATTATCGAAAACATAAATTATGGAAATTTTCTAAGGTAATGTAAAATGTCTAAGCCAAAAAAAAACAAAAAATAGGTATAAGTTCCGTTGGACACCTTGGACCTTCATCAAACATATTGGCCCTTGATTGACGTCTGATCCTCTTAACATGTCCTTCCCAACGTTATTGTCTGATTTAAATAATAAGCTAACAATATCAGGTCCATTGTATACAGTCTTGAGTTCGTAGTTATATTGGATTCTCCCTAATTATTGTTTCACTTGTACCGGGTCTAAGAATTTCATGTTCCCGATAATTGTCTTTGATGTTTTTAAAAGACTAATACCCTACAAACACTTATTTATAACTATAAATGCATGTGCAATCTATGTAGACATCGTTCTAATGCATAGTAAAAACTAAAAACTATTTTATAGAAAGACAAGCTTTTATCGTTTAACCAGTAATAAAAACAGCTGCTCACACAAGATACGACATTTTATTTAAACACTAAATTCGAAGAAACAATCTACTTTTGTATTTACGAAACAATATTTGAATTTTCAAGATGAATAAATTTTTACACATTTGGACACTTTCCACATTTACGACAAAATCATAATCATAATGGTGATTGAATACTTTCGATTTTCGATATGACTATACTTAGTAAAACAAAAAAGAAAGGTTGCCAATTACAGTCGCAATGCTTCCACACAATATTAAATTACTACCGTATTTTCTGTGTTTGAACAAAGGTTTTTCTGCAATGACTTACTCGCCGGAAAAAAATGTTGACGTCAATATTGACAACGCAAAGCTTCCACTATTTATTTTAAATAACCAGTAAAGAAGGAACAATTGGCTACGCCGACTATATTATAATAGTATGAGTGCTTGTTTATTATCTACAACTTTGTTTGTACAACAATTATATATTGAGTAAATTGAATACAGGACATAAAGGACATAAAATTGATTGCAGAGCCATAACGGAAGGTCGTGGAACTTTTTGATCTATGAAGGAAATCTTCATTTTTGTACTCTCTCTATAATTTTTGTCATATTAATTTTGTTCAAATAATTGAATGAAATTAGATGCATGGTGTACCACAGCTTCCCCTATATCTTGTCCCATTTGCTCCAAAAATAATAGAGATCTTACTCTAGGACTACACAATAAACTGTCAAAATTTCAGCCGTTTATCTGGAATCTTGATCATGAACAGACCGACTGTCATGCATATTTCGACTTAGAAAGACAATTTTATTTCTACGTGGAATATTAAGGGACGTTACAATTTCTGTACCAAAGTTATAATATCCTTTGATTAATATATTATACTCATATCAAAACAATTAAAATAAATTAATTAAAGGTTGCGAACTTATAGCAAAACTGGACAGAGGCCCAACAAACGTAAAGAGTCGTTGAAAATAATTTGATGATGAAAACTTCGCGTTATTTGTTAAATTATTAAAATTTGTGCACGTAAAAAGGAGTTTTTTTTTATTGTAGTAAGTATAAAACATTTATGTCAAATGGAAAGCATTTCTTTAAACACAAATATATTCACGTATCCAAATCATTTATCGTTCATTCTTAGATTATTTTCAATATTATTTTGGTTGATGAAGGCTTCAATGAAGTATTAATTTTATTTACAATAAAAATATGTTTAATCAGCAATTTGTTTATCTCTAGTATATAATAACATCATGTATGTTGCTTTGTGTTCAATTGTAAGTAGTAGGTACAGGCAATAGATTCAAATAACACTATATACTATAGCACAGTAAGAAGCATCTTAAATAGCAAACACAGGATATTAAGGTCAGTCAAAAGACTCTAGAATGGTGGTCTAAATTGAGATGTTCAATTCGAAGTTAAGCAAGATTTACAATTATAAGTAATTTATATGATGAATGCGTTTAAGTTTTAGGGTTATATAATAAAAATAATGGGTGGGGCCAAAACAGTCAATACGTATAATATGGTACGAACGAAATCTGACAGCTCCAAATTATGGAATGTCCATTTTAAAATGTTCCCAGTTCATGTTCGTGTTCAGTTTGATTTTTTTTATCGGCACACATGATGACGTATGTTTGGTTTACAATTATTATTTTGACATGGACGGAAGTCGTACACAGAAGGCAAATATGGCATATATAATATTCTCAACAAATTCCGGTATTAAAATTAACTCAATATTTAAAAAAAAATATATAAATTTTACAGTCCTATTAAATTGATTCGAAACCTGGAAGGTCAAAGAGATTATGTACGATTATCAGACGTCGTAATTGGTATGAAATTCACAAGGAAACAGAGATAGGGATGATAATTAGAAATTTAGAAATTAAGTCCGCGAGCGAAACGAACTCATTTTGTTTTGCGCTTTTTTTGTAAATATTTACGAACACTTCATTCTAACTTTTTGATTACAATCTAAGTCTCAATTAAGTTATTTGCACTTATTTGGACTACTATTAATACATAAAATATTGATTTTCCAATCAACCCACCCATGAAATTATAAAAATCCGATGTTCAAAATATTCCATTATGAAATGAGTGGTTCAGTGCCAGAGTTGCCTAACCAACAAATTACTCTAAAATGAGATATTGATGTTCAAACTTGGACACGATTTTAAAAATAACGACTTAACAGATCACAATAATATGTATTCTGCCATGTTGTAGGAACTACTTAGTATATGAAAATTAGTCAATTAGAAAATATACTTAACCCAGAAGTGCCTTATAAGCATATTTTTGTTGAATATGCAACTTAGGCTCACAACACTTTTTGTTAGCAATCACTGCCTAACATTTAAACTAGATTAGGCAGCATTAATGGAGGCAATTTCAAATAATAAACAAGTTTGGCACAACTAGAAATTACATTTATAATGATGTTATGCAGAAATTAGTGAATACCAAATTTTGTTGGTTAGGCAACTCTGGCACTGAACCACTCATATTTAAATACATCAATGAGGAATGAGCTAAACTTACAGAATTTCCATTTTGACTTAATGGAGAAAATTTTGAAAAGTTTAACACAGAGAAGAATCCACCGTACCAACAATGCACAAAAAACTTATGTTATGTACATATATTGAATACTTTCTCATTATAAAACCTCTCAGTCGACCTAAATTTTCCATATTTAAACCTACTAATAGACATTGTTGTAATTACTTTTACCTATTAAACGTACATTAATTGATTAAACATAAATGCAACACGAGCCTAAAAGGATATTAGATGAGTATGTTGAATTAATATAACAATTGTATAGACAAAAATACCTGGCCCAGAAGGACACAAATTAATAAATGGGACAAAAGGAAGAACAGATTCAGTGCATATACAATAATTTCCATAAACCTATCTATTAAAAGAAAATATTTCCATTATTTAATAAAATTTAATAATCTAAAAAGTACCTATGTATATTTATACTTTTTTATAATTTAAGTAAGAGCCTAAGGGATATTACAATCAGGATTCTCTTTAAAAAAAGTTATTAAAAACTTATAAGCTTCATAAAACAATTGAAATTTCATATGGAAAGAACGTTGGACAAATTTACATTGCAAATACATTAAAGTCCAACCCATAACTAAGCTAACACTTCAGCTTTTAAAAAAAAATACCATTTCGGATACCAACAATTCTAGGTATATAAATCAATCATTCTATATATTGAACAAGAATTTTACAAAACAATTAAAATTTATCTAGATCTTAATAAATGTTAAGTATAAAAAACAAGATTAAAAAAAAAGCGTAAAGATTAAGATCTCCAATACTTTTCCCATTGTTACTATCACAAACTCGCTCTCAATAATGAAATTCTATTTCTCCATCAAATTAAAGAATTACGTGAGGCGAAAAGTAGATATTTTATTAATAGTAAGTACTATACAATGTACATTTCATATCGAGTACTAAATCTACAATGGAAAAGCTTTTAACTCTCAAAATTGGTCAAAAATGTCCTTTATTTTTATAACTACCCTTTGATTTCAATTTTATAAGCCTTTTGAAAATATGTCAATTAAAAACTAAAAACCACTAAAAAAATCTGTAGTTTAAAATCTAACCTAAATTACGGCGACCAATTCTAAATGTGGTCACTAAAAAGTATTGAAATTTTGACTAAAAAGTTAATATCCTGATTTGAGTGTAAACATCCCTCAAATGTTTGCCGGCGATTTCAAATCTTTGTGAAATCGAATTTTCGGCACTCAAGATGTTTGCTTGGTGACAGGCGTGCATGCTAAAAATTGAATTTATCTGCGCCCAAAAGTAAGCCCAACCCAATATTATTAAATAGAAGTTTTATGAATAAATATCTATAATATCTAAAAAAAATTCTATAAAGTATACTTAAATACATACATGAGTGCCGTAAACATTTTTTTTTCTGTATGTAGTGTACGTGAACGAAAAAGTTTTAGTGTTTAAAATCTACCTAACATTTTATATACTAATGGGTCTATTCTGTGTCAACGTTAAAATCACTCATCTCATAGCAGCCATATCTGTCATAAACAAAAAATTGACAACAAAATACACTAATACGGTACATTTTGATACATTTTGCTAGAATTCCAATTATGATAAAAAAGCTATAAGCGAATTTGAGAATGATTTCATTTGATTGAAAATCATAGAATCTAAAATCGCTCATGGCGCACAATAGGCCTGTAAATATAAAGATGGCCAAAATGCAAAAGATTCGAATATTCTTCGGCTCACACCCTAAAATTTTTTAATTATGTAAAAAAACAATAAAAACTCGCAAATTTAAGAGAAAATATCAAAATTCCATTAGTATTAGTTTCTCTTCAATATTATCTAGCTAAGTACATTTTTTTTAAAATCTTAATATTACTTATAAGGGCAAAATCGTCCACCATACAATTCGACTACTCCCTTCTTTTTTTTCCGAAATGGCTACGGCGCAGCTGCGACATTATAAGTCGGATTATGAAACTCATACATCGTAATTTTGTAAACTTTCAATTTTACGGTACCATTTAGTCCTAGCACTTACGATTCATGTTCTTGATTACATCTTAACCACACATTTTTCACCTAAAGAAAGTGACAATTTGGTACTGTATTTTATTTCTCAATACAATTTCTGTCAAGATATTCAATGTAGAGTGTTTTAAGTCTAAGACAATATCAATTATTTTATAAATTTTTACACATGTGTTGAAGAGACTTATTATTATTTGGTTAAGGAACGGATTTAATCTGTAGAAATAATAAAGACGATTCTTTAATTTCTAACTTCATATAATAATAAAGATTCCAATCCGTTATTCATTGATTAATAAAATTATCACTTAAATCAATATGATTAATAATTAATTAATTTTAATTAATTCCAATGAATTTCTAATGAAATTTCTTATTTTTGAACTTTTACGTAGAAAATATGCCGTCCAGCTCACACCTTACTCAGACTATAACTTGACTGTAGGCACTTCTACTGAAATATTGAAATATTTTAACTGTAAGAATTTGTTTTGCTCCTTAAATTCTTCCTTAGAACATTTCAATTTTTGATGTTTGAATGATTTTAATGTCTGTAGATGAATTTAAGTTTATGTTTGATTTCTTAAGGGGGACCGGAAAGTAATCAATTATTTTTAACCTTATACTTTAGTTACAGATATCTCGCAAACGGTGCGTGATAACATATTGCGGTTTTTTGTAATCTTCAGTGATTTTTAGATTCTTTAAAGTACTGTTAAATTTTGTATGTTAAAATAACTCATCTAAGAAATTGTATGTGTTTTTGTTTCGTCAAGGGCTGAATGCAACCGAGGTTACCAAAAACATTTCTGCAACATACGGTGATGTGTTGAAGGTCAACAAATGGTTTAAAAAGTTTGTATCAGGTGATTTTGATTGGTCAACGTTCTAGAAGGTCAACTTGAGCTGGATGATGATTTGTTTAAGGCTAATCCACGTCAAACCATACAGGAATTGTCTGATAAGCTAGACTCATCATGGTTAACCGTTCAATATAATAAATATTTTTAAAAATTGAAAAAAATAATTGATTACTTTCGGGACCCCCTGATATTAAAAAAATTTAAAAAAAAAAATCGCCAATTTGTTGAAAATATTTTAGAAATTTCATATTAACCTAAGATTTAATTTTAGACGAATTTCTCGCATTTCAGACATTTTAAGGGTATGGGTAATTGAGGAATTTTAGAATTTAGTTTATGAATGTAGTTCGACACTGAGTATAAAGAAATTTTTCGTATTTTCACTATTGAGGAATTTTGTAAACATATCCTGACAAATAAACAACTTTTTTTTTTTTTTTTCTTATAAAAAAGAGATTTTCATTCTAAAAATTTAATCGGGGGTAAAAAAAAATTGATTTTTATTGACTTTGTTCGATGATCTAAATAAGTTTTTTTTTTTTAATTAGCATTGCGTTACAGATACAGTGTACATACTCGTACATATTTAAGCAGTATTGAAACGCGTGCCTTGAATTTTTTCCACAGGATTTATTAAACCTGAATTTAGTAAGAATGTACATTTTTACTGACATTTTAATGACCTATGGTGAAGTGAAGTCACTATTGATTTTGGTACAAATTGATACAGTTGTGTGTTAACATTTAATCAATTTAGATAATTACCTTTGATATGTTAGACATGTTAGAAATTTCATAACTTAGTAGTGAAATCCATATAAAGGAAATATCTAAAAAAAATCTAGCTGTAAAATATATTCGATTAAATCTGAATTAAAAGTATTTTTTTTTTCTTATTAAATTTCTTATTGGTCATGTTTGAGAACTTTTTTAAAATTAAAATAGACATTATTTAAATCTTATTTTAATTTATAAGAAAGAAAAGTTGAAACACAAACAATAAGTGCATAATTGTCTTTTTCAGACGATATTTCTAAAAGCTCTACCATAAATGAATAGCATTTTTTAAATGCAAACTTGATTTACACCAAAAACAATAGAAACCATCTGTACCTACTTTCTTATCTGTAAATAGTCTATGATTTTTTATAGCTTTAAGTCTCTGTTCATTAGAGATTAAATTTGAATACAGCTAGGATCTATCTACAATGATCGTGTTTATATTATGTAGGGCCTAACTTTTAGAAATTTCCGAATTCGTCAAACTTTAGATATGAATGAGTGTGACATCATCGAATCAATTATGGGATATTTTAACCGGTAAATAAAAATTCGTACATTTTCTTAATGATTTTTCTAGTTTTTTTCCGATTATTTCTCGAGACAAATATCGCAAGAATTTTAGATTTGACAATCTTATCTTCTTTACATAATAGTTCTGTTTAATTTAACGTGTGATTAATTTATTTGGGTTTTTTTAAAATTAAAATAGCCTATGCCATAGGTATTCATTTAATAGGGAGTACTTAACTTAATAGTATTTTACGAATTTTTCTTTATATAATTTTATAAAGCCAGTTGGGCATATTTGCCTGTTGTCTTTGAAATAAATAAATATACACAATTTATAGCTAAATTTTAATTAAATCTGTATCTATTTAAAATATAATAAAATTTTTATTATTTTGAATGGTGTCCACCTAAAATTATGTTTAAAAAAAATAACTTTTCACTCACTTCACGTATGATATACGAGCATTATTCATTTAACCCATTAACGTCGGCTGTCCCCGTTTGAGGACGGGTACTTAAATTGTTATAGTTTTGAAATATCGAACTAATTTGGATTTTTGTACAATATTCACTCAAATGACTTATCAAACAATTAAGTGCAATGCGAAACAGTCTAATTTATAAAGTTTAAATTAAATTTTGATATTGTTGTATTTTTGTATGCCCTTTTGCATCCATGCTGTGAAAATTGGTTTTAGGCATTAATGGGTTAAGTGTTATTTGCAAGGCAAAGATTTTGATTTATTCAAAATTCGAAATTAACTTAAAATATGTCAGCGATTTTTTAGAGATTTTAAAAATGTAAAATGTCATAAAACAATCATGTGGATTGGTTTTTTTGCTAAGGTTGGTAAATTTACTTATAAGTAAAAAATAAAGTGCCTTTTAGATGTGAACTGAGGAAAATCTCCCCTCCTTACGTTATTTTACTATTTGTTTTTTCGGAAGCCACACTTATTTCCACGGTTACTATCTCTCTCTAAATGAGGTGCATACATAAGTAAGTACTCCGATAAACTTTCGGCTAATTTTTTGTCTTGCTGAAAGTATGCGAAAGGACCTCAGGCAGTTAAGAAGAACGGAGTAGGGAAAAAGGGGAATTTTTACCTTTACCCCAAACCCCCTTTTATTTAAATTGTAAAAATTTAAAAGTTTAGAAACAATCTAAGGGCAATAAGTGTGGTTATTTCCAAATTCTGCCCTTCATATTTTGGACTATGGTAGTTTTTCTCCACTCCATCTATCTTCTACAGCTTATTGGGCGCGGAAAGTACTTAATTCGATGTTAAATTTAACTATAAAAAAAATTAAAGGATGAAATCTAATGAAATGGCTATTCACTGTAAATAGAGGAGCCAATCAACGAACTGAAGCAGAACAATCTAAATCATTTATATATCTCGTAAATGATTTTTTCAAGTAAGGCAAAATTAACCGAATTGTTATTAGTGAAGTGTAGATTTGATGTGCCATTACAAACTAGGTACGTACTTACCTTAATGAAAATTCCATTAGTTTTCGTAGCGATTTACGTCAAACGTTCAATCAATTTTAAATATTACAAATGCAAAATATATTCTTGACAATAAAATACTTAAACAGCTAATAAATGCAAATGACTTAGTGGTAACGCGTCTGGTAGCCAAATAAAAAAAAAAATCACCAAACAGAAAAAAAAAATTGCACGGAAAAGCTACGTGCATCAACTGCAACAAATAAATCGATTTATTAATTCATTAAAACTAAAATCGCTGTAGTTTTCTTGCAATATTTGATGACTTGTACATTGAATTTGTGCTGTAGCAAAATGTCAAACACAAATTATATGTAGCGAGAACACAGTTAAGTGAAAATTGTGTAGTCGTAGCACACTCATCAAGCGATTTTCCTCCTTTCAAACCATACAAAAACAGAGCGAACTGTCAAAATGAACGAACGGCATTTTCAACATTAACCGAGTAATAAAAAAGTTCATCGAAACAATTTTATTTAATTATTATTTATCACAAAAGGAATGCGCACAAGCAATGGTCTTTAGGCTGAGCTTTTACGTTTTTTTTTTCTGCTTCTAAATTGAAAACTGTATCTCAAACTAGTAAGTAGCTACTACAAAGAGTTTTCCTCTCTGCTTTCTGCTATGTTGTCGACGAGTGTAGCAGCAAATTAAAAAAAAAAAAAAAAAAAAAAAAGAAAAAAAAACTAAAACAGAAAAATCAACTTACCATCAACGCCACTTCAAATTTTTAATGCGTCGGTCGCAAAAAGCACTAAGTTTTGTTCATTTCCCCGATCATTTCTAATCACTTTTGCAAATAAAACAATGGTCCAAATGTGACAGTGATTGATCGAAAATTATGTCTTTATTGGCACTAGCACAATTTACATAATAATTTTATAGTTTTTCAAGTAATTTGCACGTATTTTCAATGAAAACTTGTGATTATGAACTACCTTATCTTGTCTAAAAAATTATAATACGCTCATCGCAGAGGTCCGTGTACAGTCTACAAGTGATATTTCTTTTTTCGTTTGTTGGATCTTTTCCTTCGGTGCTACCCGTACGATGTTGCATCGGATTCAACAGTAACGGCATGATAGCTTTTTCATCGTATGGACTGGGCGGGCAAGTGCCCATTTGAAATATTTTGTTTTGTTATGACATTTCATGTGGTGTTTATGCATTTTTGCTCGATATTGATTGATGGATTTCTGAATTAAAAATAATTAAAGTCTACAGCGGCCATTTCAATTAATATAATTGATAAGAAGTGGGTAGTGTATGTTTAACATAAGTACTAATGTTTTTACATTTTTGTGCTTATTATTTGACTAAAAATGTATTTTGTTGTTTATATTCTATTTTCATAGCTATAAAAAAAAATAAAACACCTCTTAGCAATCAAATGAAACAACCGCACTGCATTAGAAACTTTTTGTATGCGACTACCCATGGTAGCGATATGTAGTGAATTTTGTCAGCTGTCATTATTTTTGGTAGCCAAAGTAAAATTCTAAAATGGCGAACAGAGTTTGTTGTTCTATGAAAATATTTTCCACAATTTTACAACAAACAAAAACAGTGAAACATTTCGCTAGTGCTAATTTGATTGCAAATAATAATGCGGTAAGTTTTTAATTTTTTATTGTTTTCATTTTAATTGTGTAAATGGAATATTTTCTGTGACATAATAATTGAAATATGAGTGTTGAGTTTGTTTTGGTTAAATTAATTTGAATGGGGATTTAACCGGAAATCCTAAGATTTTAGTTTATAGGAATAATTACTTTATCCATACGTAATTTTGTTCTAATTTTTGTTTATTTTTCTTCAATTTCCCATTTATTGTTTTGGAAGAAAAACAAATTTCTGACATCAATGACGTAACATTACAGGTTATTAACATTACTGCCGCCGGAAATCAAATAAGGCATTCAAGTTTCCAAACATCAGATCCGATCGGTACCATTGGAAAACATCCACAAGTAGAGATACTAAAAAATCCACCCGAATGGCAGTATGTTGAACGTATCCTGCAATCGTCCATAGTTCCTGAACCGACACCAAAGGCAGAGTATCCGTCTGGCTGGAAACCGCCAAATATCGATAAATCTTTGCCGTATTTTATACCACGAACCAAAAATCATATGATACCCGTTTATTTGCATATCACCTATCGAGGTACTAGACGAATTACAAGATTAAAACGGATTCAAGGGGATATCTGGTGTTTGGAGAAGGAACTTCGAACAGAAATTGAGAAACGTATTGGAAAAGAAATCGCAACACGTATCAATGAAATGAACAATCAAATATTGTTTAAGGGCGACTATGTGACCATTGTTAATGAGTATTTAATGAATAAAGGATTTTAGTCTGGTTTAAAATGACCAAAATTTGATTTATTTAGAGCCTCCAGAATTTAGCATGTTCTTTTTAATTTTCTAATTTTTATTATTTTTTGTTCCTATTAGGAGATATAAAAAAAACTTCCCTTTGTTGTACTGTTTGATGTCTAGCGAAGCTTTAAGTTCATTCGTTCATTTGATGATGGTCAGTTGTGTTATAAATTTATGCAGAGACTGTTTCTCTATCGCAGCTTCTAACCTCAAATTCATTTATATCTCAGGTGTAGTGATAATATGGATTGATTGTGGGTTTTAGTGAGCCAAAACAGGGTCCAGTTTGTGTCAACCTAGTTTTATAAAATTTCTTTCTGAAAGTGAGTGTGATGTGTCAATGGAGATCATCAAAAAGATCTCTAAAATTGTCAAAATAAATACAGATTGCCCAGACTACTCAATTATCCGTCAGTCTTAAAGTATCGTTTCAGTAATGGCGTTAATGTAAATAAGAATCTTGATAGAATCTACCTGTGACTTCTGCTGCTATGATGACACCGAAACGCCAGCTTTCTATAGAAGTGTTTTGCTTTTTCTCGGGCGATCCGGCATCCTCAGTATTAACCTGAGAAACATTTTGGTCTTTCATTAAGAAAATCGGATTCATATTATTACAATGGGCTCTTTGAGTTTTCGTATCTGGAAGCAAATGGTCTCTTTCCAATCTTATAAAAAATTAAAAAAAGAAATGAAAAGAAAAATGCTCCCACAAATATTTAACCGTTGGTCAATGGCCATTACAATTAAAAGATTTTACATAGAGTGGTCAGAGAATCTATTGGAGATCAAACATATTTTAAGTTTTAAGTTTTTTTTCAGTAATAGTCATTTTTTTTATGTGGGGTTAGAATTTTTTTTTGGTAGCTCTACTGTTAATCTGTCAGCTGTCAACATCATTCGCATTTTTAATTCGCAGGCAATTATTAAAGCGCGATCCGAAATAACGTAGGATTACTAATTTTGTGGACATATAAAAGATATACCACCTACAGCTATTTCCGTAGAGATACCTGAAAAATGCCTTCTATTAAAAATGAAGGGGATAGTGATGGCGATGATGACATGTCGGGTGCAGAGTCTCAACATTCAGGTTCCAGTCGAGCCCCAGATAGAGAATCAAGTGGCGAGGATGCCGATGAACCAGATTCCGATGATTCTTCCGAAATGGACGAAAGTGAATGTGAGCGAAGAAGATCGGATTGCATTGATAATTTGTGTAAGTTTTTTTGTTTTTTTTTCATTGTAATTTTCGCAATCTTTATTTTTGTTTTTTTGTTTAATTCGTAGCTCACCTAGAAAGACAATTTTCAATACTACGTGAACAACTCTACTGTGAACGGATAAATCAAGTTGATACACAGCTAACCGAAATTCGTGGCGGACGATCACAAGAATACTTAGGTCCGTTGCAAAGGCTCAACGAAAGTATGCGTACGCGGACAGAAGTTGCGGGCATATTAAAACAATATAGATTGGAGAACATAAGACATAAATTTCTATCCGAAGAGCAAGCGTCTTTTCAACATTTTGAGGTTTGGCCATAAATTAAAAAAAAAAAAAATTAATTAATATGATTATTAGAGTGAAAAGCGTCTGGCAATGGATATGATCTTTGAGGAGCTAATGGATAAAATTCGACGTCTTGAAGAAGATCGACACAATGTTGATATATCATGGGCTGACTGGGGTACGAATGCAAGAACGAGTAAAGTTCGAGGTCCTGGCCGAAAAAAGGCGGTAACAGTGTCCGGACCGTATGTTGTGTATATGCTAAGCGAAGAAGATATTCTAGAGGATTGGAAAACGATAAGAAAGGCATTGAAAAGTTCATCTACAGCATCCTCATGATATTTATAGAATTTTTTGTAAATATAGTTTTAGAGTTTTTATACATACATTTATTCATTTTTTGTACCAACCCTCCCAACTCCCTTTCTCCCTTCCTCCAAATAGTGAGGGTATCACGAAATTAGTAGATAATTCATTACTAACTGTGTTGGTATTAAATATGGTTTGTTAATTCCACTTAGAGGTTCTTAATTCAACCCTTAATTGATAGAAATAAATTATTAAAATACTTAAAAATTGTTTTCTTTTTAACAAAGGCAAACAATTAATAGTTGGGCATCGAGTGCATATTCTGCAATGTTGGATAGCTCTTGGGAAATTATCTACAACAATTAAGGAGATCATGAACATTAAAGAATTTATTAAAAAGAATCTTACAAAATGAAAATATATGAGGACTACCTTTATAATTGAGCGGGATAGTTGTGAAGGTTTCCGAGTACCTACACTTGTACCATATTCTATGCGCTACACGACGTACATTTGAAAAGTTTGACTCATATAGGTCCATCCGTCTATTGCTAATGGTTATCAAGGTTCTCGAAGTTCTTCTCTGTAGTACGCGATTGCTTCAAAGAAAACAAAAGTCACTCTACTGAATGCCTGAAGGAAACGAAAGGGTGGACAAGCTGGCAAGAAAGAGGACGTCCACCCGTTTCATTGGACCAGAGTGATTCTATGGAAACGGAACGAATACAATCCGAGGAGAAATGAACAAGAAGGAAGAAGTGAGAAGAGCCAAGCAATGGAGTGAACTTCCAAAGTTGGGTGAATCAAAAACACTACTCGGGTACTATAACCGAAAGAGGTATGAAGCTAGTATAAGAAGTAGCAAAAACAGACTTAGGATGCCGACGGGGTTCCTGACAGGCCATTGCAGGCTGAAAGAAGTAACTAGAACAACTAAGAGAACTAGGTTTGGAAGAAAGCGGCACGTGTAGGTTCTGTGAAGAAACAGAAAAAAAAACCTCAATACATCTCCTCACGGAATCCTCATCAACACGTCCCTAAATCAACTCAAGATCCCAAAATTCATAAAAGAAATTAGTATTAAAGAGGTACTCTAGAAGATATAAAAAGGGGGCACATCATATCTGAATACCGTGCGAGGTCCATCGATCACCCCCCCAAACAAGCAATCAACAAGAAAACTTGGTGTTAATAGGTCTACAAAAGTAGGTAGATCCTGATCCGAAAATGAAAGAAGGGAGAGGGCCGAAAGGTTATTTACCTTTCCCATCTGAATATTTGGATTTTCTCGCTGTTTTGTAAGAGTATCGTTGTTTTTATTCGCTTCGCTTTCTTATTATAAGGGGGATTGTTCTTGCCATACAATTTTGGGCTCAAATTGATCATAGAAAAACGACCTGAAAATATTTCCCTCATATGGCGGGAACTATCTGGATAACTGCTATTGAAAATTTACAGTTTTCTTCTTTAACCTTCATTCAGGTCAGGGGCGCGAACGGTAGTTTACAGTCACATTCCTAAAAGCGCGCGTAACGACCACCTGTTAGTGTGTAGAGTGGGAGTGGGAGGGAGTTGTATGTAATCTCTAGTTACGATGTTTAACACTAGAATTTTGAGGACTTGGACTGAAGAAATTGGCAAAAAAAGCTGAATGCTGAATTGGTCACCCCATTATGCTAATAAATTTTGTTGGTTGTTCCAAAAATGCCATCTTCGAGTGTTACATAATTTAAATATATTTTTAATTTTTTTGTTTTTTTGTTTTGTAGAAAATATGTGTTAAAGCTCAAACTGTTATGCTAATATACATCTTAAATACGATAATAAATAATTTTTGTTTTTATAGTTTAAATATTTTTTTTTTTTTTTACATAATATACATATCGCTTACAATAAAAGTAAAAAAAGTTACAAATACATAGCACGCTGGGATTAAATAATTTTTTATATATATATGTATATATATATTTATAATTAATGTAATTATGGTATAGTGCGATCATTTAATTGTAGTAATTTTTTTATTTTGTTAAAAATTTATATTTTATGAAATAAAAATAAAAAAGTTTAATAAATATTTTAAAATTCTTACTGTAATCGGATTGCCAGTGTATTGGTGGCCGCTCACTTATAGAAATTGAAATTGTTTAGAATTGATCAACCCAAATACAAAATGGCACTTTGTCATGTGATGCCGACCTATTTTCAAAATGTCGTCGGAATACGTTCGAGAAAATTAATTTTTGTTCACTTAAATTCTTAAAAAATGAATGTGCAGAAGTCGATACTACTAAAAAAAAAAAAAACTACTAATTTTCTGCTGGTTGATTTCTATGGAACTAAGATACTATAGAAATAGCAAAGTGTATCGAGAAAATTCCGATGCATTCATTGGATAAGAATGGGGGTTTTGAAATATTACTTTTACATTGGATATTTTGTGTTCGTGGTGATTCATTTCACTAATTTGTCTAATATTAAATCAATTTTGGCACTCAATGCTAGATGGCAGAAGTTTTTGTTATGCAAGCAACGGAACTACAAATTTTAAAAGAAATACGATCAACTACGAACGAAAATTCGGCCATTTTCGCATATTCAATGTACACAATTCGATCGTATATTGGCTACAGTCAAAAGTCATTGTTCTTAAATAGCTGAAACGATAGAGTGTCAGTTTTTAGATGAATTTACATGCACAAAATATGATCCTAACAGAATAATACTGATTGATCGATAGATAGATCGCAAATTTGTTTGCCGCTAATAGTTGCTTAAGTAGTCTCTTAACAATTAATACAATAAATGATCGCCTACAGCGCTTTATAAACACTTTTACAAGCGGCATTTTATAAGCAACACTTTTTCACGAAACACGCAACCGAACACAAAACGAAACAAAACAAAAAAAAAAACAAAAACAAAAAATCGAGTAACTAGAGCATTTACGACTAAAAATTTCTAGTAAAATTTAACTTTTTTTTTTTTCTTGCTTTAAAAATGATGTGCTGATCTAGCTCTCCGCCCTTCCCAATAAAGTTTTCTATAATGCTAGGATGTTGTTTCGTCATCATGCCGTCGGGACATCCTTCGGGCCGCCTGCAATGGCACTGTTGGATCTAGACACTGTCCTTGACTAGGTAAATCGATTAGCGTTTCCGGACTAAATCGAACACGACTCTGTGACGATACCGAACCGTCTTTAGCACTTAAATACGAACTATCGTCGCTTGTTAAACTTTCCGGTGGCGTTGGATTTGTTGGTGTTCCACCGCCAGAACTGCCGCCGCCCCTTGTTGAATTGTATTTTTTCAGGCTTGACCGAAGTTTCGTTTGAGCACCATGTTCAAATGATAATGTCATCGGACGATCGGGCACTTGATTGAATTCCAAAACTTGATAGGAATTTTTGACAATATTGTGCTGCGGTGAAAATGGAATGTTTTCATAGACTCTCATTCGGTTGTCGAGATTAGCATTGTTTATGTTTAAATTGTTAAATTGATAGATGGCAGCAATTTCATCATTTTCCAATCGAAATCCTGGATTTATATTACTGGAAGACGATGATACACCGGATGCTGTGCGTCGATGGCCAGCACTAATACCCATTTGAGGAACTCGTGGTGAACGTGCAGCATCGAAAGCATATTCATAGTATGATGTTGTATCACATGAATATTCTGGATATGATCTACAATCTCGCTCAAATGCCAGATTAACTTCAGGTCTGTATGGAAAATAGTTTGATCCTGAAAATTGTATGAGATTAGTTACACAGTAAACAAAATTTCTTCCAAAATTGACGGACAACTACAACGCCCACTAGAACTGGAATAATCAAGTTGTGAGTTGTTGTATAGAGAGGATAGTTGAATTATAATTGGGAAGTATCCACACGAATCAAATGACTTACCAAAATATGCACATGGATTTTGAACTTCCTCGACCACTTGGTGTGGCCTATATTCAACATAATTTCCAGGAATGTAAATTGGTGCCCGATTGTCTCGTTCATGTTGCAGTTCGGGCACTTCGCTAAATGATATTGAACTTGTTTTACGTCGTGGCGATGGTGTTGGCGGTTGCGGACTTCCGCCTAACGAGCTACTCAGACCCGACGTATTTGTTGTATAGTTTGAGCCAAGGCCACTTGTTGTTGAAATTGTCGATGGCAGGTAATGTTGTGGTGAATCAGTAAATCGGACAGGTCTCTCGTCAGCCATCGTACCTAGCGTTGTCAGTGTTGGCCTATAACAAAATATGGATTTTCCTTAAGTTCAAAAATATTTCTATTCTAATACAAAACCTTAAATGCTTTGGTGGTCCATGATAAGTGTTATGCGCATACATTTTATCCGGCAATATTAAATCATTTTCCGCTGAACAAATGTCGTTCAGTTCATCGCTTAGTATTTGTGGTTGCAAGTTCGGATGAACTGGTGATACATTTGACATACGAACATCATAACCGGTAGCCACACTAGCCAACATTGATGCCATATTGTATAGAACTAATTCAGTAATTGATAGTTTAGGCTTTCGTTGGCCTTCAGCTGTGTAAAGTGTTGCTATTGGTATATTATTAGGTCCTAATCTATTTAACGATGAATTAACTGAAGATTCCGGTCCTGAGCACCATTCATTTTGTCCATAATCTGTTTCGTGTATTTTAAAAATAATTCTTAAAATTTGGTTTTTAATTTGTATTAAATAACTGATCGGATAATATTTCTATCCAAATAACAGCAGCTTCTTATAAGATGTTGGGGGAGGTTTTTTTTTGTTTTTTTTTTTCATGCAAGCAGGTCATTTGAGGAACTTTTAGATAACGTATTAACATAAAGGTACCTACACTATCGCAATAAATGTTGGTTGAATTATTTAACTGCATGAAATTGGATTCTAAACAAATTCTATTTACGCATTAAGACAGAACCCCATCGAAATTTAGAAAGCATTTGAATGCTTAACGTTTCTACATCCAATCCAAGATTCGTTTTACTTCACTTATTATGTATAGAAGAAGAGACTTCCTATTAATATTCAAAATATTCCAATAATCCTTCATTTTTGGTTGGATCATATGTAAAGAAAGTCTACAGTAGAGTATACATAGAAAAAAAGTCTGCTCCGACTCAAAACTTGAAGGAATGAGGCTTTTATTCAGAATGAAATTCAAACAAACTGATACGTCATTGTGATGAACCAAAATTTAACAGGGATGTCCCCATTATGATGAAGAGGAACAATCGCTGACAGTGATGATGGTCTATTTGGGAACAAAATCGTATTAGACGGATGGGATCAAATTTTTTCCTAATACCTCCCTGACTGAGATAGCAGCGATTATTATCCAAATTGTACACGATCTCTAAAAACTCGCAGAAGAGTTATCCGAGGGTGTGTCGGATTATTAATGGTCGGGTTACACAGTTTGAAGAAATTAATCTCCTTTTTGTTAAGAATTAGTTCAGATTGCCAAAGCAATGCCATACCCAATGTCCAATTTGTTCCATTTCGGAAATATTAAAAAGAAAATTTAGAAAAATCATTGAAATTGAATGCAGCTAGAACGCTAAGGGATTACTCTTGAAAACGATAGTCGCTCAGGTGTATTGTTTCTTTTTGCACTTCCACTACAACAATTCATCAAATATCAAAGCAGTCACTGTTTTAAGTTTAGAGGCGTATTCGACCACAGTTTAGCAGGCGTATTCACGAGTCGTCAATGATGCTATTGCCAAGAGTAGACAAACAATAAAAAACGATAAACGACACAAATACGCTCGTATCGTTTTCGTAGAGTAACCCCTCAAATTGTTGATGTTGATTTGAAATTATTTTCTAAATTTCCAGGATTTGATTTGAAAACTATGAAATCGAATTAACAAAAACCAAAACAAAATATATCCAGCAAAATAATACGTCAGTTAAATAAATTCAACCAATATTTGTGCGAAAAAAAAAAATTAATTACAAACAATAGAAATAAAACCGCACCCATGTTGTTGACATAAATAAAAATTAAATTTATTAACTTGCAAAATTACAACAAAACATTGAAAATAAAAGAAAATAAATTGGTTTTTTTTTTAATTTGAATAAAATTCGACAATCCAAAAACTCTTGTTTACTTTTTAAAAAAGAAAACCTTCACCGTTAATTTAATAAATTTGTTTTTTTTTGTTTTAAATTACTAAATAATAAATTTTAAACAGAAAAATTAGATGAGAAAAATTCAAAGCGATTTTTTAAATTTGTTAATTTTAATTTTAATTTTAATTAAATTTGTTTCTATTTTGTGTTAATATTGTTATTATTTATTAATAAATTACTTTTTAATTCTTCCACCAAAAATTACAAAAAGAAAGAAAATTATTTATATTATAGTTATGTTTCTATATATGTACAAAAAATGTTGCTACAAAAAAAAAAAAAAACATTTTGGAAAAATTTAAAAAATCGATTTGAACATTTTCTTTTAACAAAAAAATAAAAAAAATTCTTTTTAAATAATACAATTTTGCGGAATTTTTAAACTCTAAATAAACAATAAACATTTACTTTAACTAATATTAATAATCATAATAATTGTAATAATAACCATAATAATAATAATAATAATAATAATAATAATAATAATAATAATAATAATAAAAATAATTATAATAAAAATGAAGTCTATAATAAAATAAGCTCAGCTACTACTTTAACAAGAAAAAAAATTTTTTTTTTTTTTACAAAAATTACTTAAAAATACCTTAAATAAAATTAATTTCTTTAAATAAATTGTTTTTATATAAAAATCTGTTCAAAATACTAAACTTTTCTAATTAAAATTTTCATCAAAGTACAATTCTAGTACATTTTGCAAGAGTAGAATTTTGGAATCCATTATTCGTGAAAAAAATATTTAACAAGTGATTACCCCCTCGAAATTTTTTTTGCCAAAATTTTGAATAATAATTTTTTATAAAGGATGAATATAGAATATGTAGATGTTCGGAGTTCCTGCCGGTGGTACGCGTACGTCTAAGAGATACAGAGCTAGTTGCTAAGGGGTACGCAAGGAAAAATATCATAAAAAAAATGTTGTGCAAAAACAGATAAAACAAATACTTTCTTGCTAGGTTTTGAATTCATGTTTTAGCTATTCTACGTTTTTCACAAAATAACGTCACAGCTTCGTCATACAAATAAATAAAATAAATAGTTTTTTACTTGTAACGAATAGGAAATCCTTTTTCCGAAATTGAATTGTTAGCTGATTTTTCTGTTCAGGAAAGAGATCAATTCATTGAACTTTCATGCGATGGTGTATAAAAGAGCGAAGGACTTGTTGAGTGATTTCTGCCTTAACCTTCACATGGATAGCAAAAAATGTCACGACTATGGACAGTATTTACCTACCCGGGTAAATAAAGTAAGATTTTATGTATTTTGTACGTCATACTTGATGATATCTGTAGTATGTATATGGGTATGTGGTGACTTGTTATATTTTTAACTTATTATTTTTTAAACTTAATCAAGTAACCAAATTATCATCACTGTGTTTTTTAGTTTTTATAATTTAAATTAAGTTTTCTTCGATTAATTTTAGTTGTATATATAAGTTAGAATTTTGATAATAATTTTCTTATTATTCTTGCGGTCAAACTGTTTGGACTGAACAAGCTAAGTCAATTAATTTTATATAACTTTTAATAAATATAAATATTAAACAAATTATCTCTCAATTTGAAATTCTCAAATAAATAATTATTCATAAGAACAAGGATTTCTTTCCAATCATTTGATTAAGAAGACAAGGATTCTTCTAATATGCCAATGTAAATGGATGAAGACAGGGTTTCTTCTCCATATTGGTGACCCCGACACAAAATAATTCAATTGGAAACGGAAGATTGATCATATTAACTGGGTCAAGCACCCATCATTGGCAAAGCGCCAGTTAATGTGATTTCGAAAAAATAGAAAAATTTCTAATTAACTGGGTCAGCACACCCGGGTAAATTCTGTCAATTTGACCGAAAAAAATCGAAAAACATTAACAAAATCTTATTAAAAGATCCCCAATTTTTTTTATTTTTAAAAATTCTGAAAGAACTCGAAAATTTGTTCACTGAGTAGTTTTAAGATCAGATAAAAATTGGTGTAGATATTCACTAATGAAAATTGAAATATTTACCCGAGCAAATACTGTCCATGTGAAGGTTAAAAGAAGAGCAGAATATGGACACCGATAGAGCTTTGAAATATTTGATTGATCCCTTTCAGTACGTCATATATCTGGTGAAACTGGATTTTCGGCTATAGTTGCAATAAAAAACAAGTTCCGATCGAGAAATTGAAGTTGAGCCAGACTTACGTCTAAAATTGATATTATAAAAAATCCTTATATTACAGAAATGTGGAAATCTAAGTAAGCCCAGTGCTCGCATTAAAATGCAAATCAATTATTTGAAAGAGAAATAACAAAATTACCAAAAAATGACTAAATTTTTTCTAATGAGTACCCCAGAACTAGAATCAAGACTTTGTTTTGGGGCACAACAAAAAAAAGGTTGGAAACCACTGGCCTAGACCATACATATCCCTTTAGGCTCATTAATTATCCCTTTATTTAGTCTGTTATCATCATTATTAATCATGCAAAATTGGAACAAAATATTTCCTATAATTTTCTGTGTTGCCACATGAACACGTTAGAAAAAAAACTACAAATTTTAAATACGAAATGGTCTCTCGTCTTCCGACAATCGAATAATTAGACGATCGTAATTTTGTGCAAACATCCACTACTGTCAAAAATCCACTACTGAATTTGTCGATTTGTGGTATCTCTCCGTAAAAGAATTTTTTTTCAAAATCTAGTAATGGACACTTATTTGGAACGGAACCAACACGTGAAAAAATGTCGCTGTTGTGTTCTCTTTCTTTATAGAGAGTTACAATGCGGTGAAATCAATTTTTACAGTACAACGTTGCGTTGCACCGCAAAGACTTCCATATTCTTGTACAGTTGAATGCGTTTAGTTCTGCACCGCCAATAATATTTTTAATAAAATAACAATCAGAACTATCAGATGCACTTATTTGTTGTTGCATATTTAATCACTATTTTTGAACAGATTTTTACAAAAAAAAAAAAGGAAAAAAAAATAAAATTTTAAACTGGCTCTCTATAATAAGTAATTAAATAGTTAACGCATGCAGTTTCAACACAAACAAATTGTAAATGTCAGCCAGTTAGAGGCAGTCAAATTATACTCAATTGTGAATATTTAAAAAAAAAAATTTTTTTAATTTTGATGATTATAAAAATTTAAAAAATGTAATAAAATGGAATTGAACCACCTCTAACATAATAATTAAAAAAAAAAAGGATACAAAACGAAAAATTATTGGTCCCCAGATTTTGACATATATGAAAAACGAAAACTACGCATTTTTACTTAAAAAAAAGGACTAAAAACTACGTGTAACCTATTTATGTAGTGAAAATAAAATTTAAACAAAAACTACAACAGAAAGCACTAAAAATATATTTTTTTTTTTTTAATTTTGTATAATTAATTTTTATTTTTATTGGAATATGTAATTGCGCTTAAGTCGTTAAGTATATTATTGGATTTGTATTTTAAATAAATGCCTAATGGTCTAATGGTCGTCAGTATATTTGCCATTAGTAAATCACAAATATTGATTTTTGATAGTGATAGTGATAGCGAGAGTGATTGTGTCTGTCAAATATAGTAATTCAAAAATCTTTTTTATCACGCACCACACAATTTCCACACAGAGATGTAAAATACAACATCGATTAACCCTCTCCCGCCCATTATTTAGAACTCTTGAAGAGACGGTTAAAATTATTTGGGGTTGAGAAAATCAACGTGTGTGGCAACACTATTCGTGTTGAGTGGAAGTGATGAAAAAGTGTTAAGTGAGAGTTGAAGGCAGAAATTTTGATCAAGCGAAAAGGAGTCATATTGTTCTCAAAGAGCGAAAAGGCGAAAAAATTAACATCAAAAGGAAGAATAGAAAAGTTTTATTCACTGGAAACGATGGAAAAGTGAGGACAAAGAATGGTGTCAACCATGTATAGTGAAGTAATGGAAATTGGACATCCATAGAAAAAGTCAAAATTATTCCGGGCGAATTTTACAGCGAGCGGAGCATTTGAGTCCATTGATATAGAGTTAAGTGTAACTAATAGCCTTTAATGGCAGACAAGGATGGAACCCAAATTTTGGTTTTATAAAAAAAACATAAAAGTTTTGCGCTTCCTGTTCCACTCTGCGTTGGTTACAGATTCGAATTAATTCTTTTGAAGACACAATCTACATAGATAAATTAAGAACCATTCTGTGAAAATTCAATTTAAAGAGTTTTTAAATTGAAATGAATTTTGACTTCTACAAGATTTTTATTTAAATTTTTGGGAAATTTTGTTGTTTTTTTTTGGGATAAGTACATTTGAAACTTTTTTTGACCGAATATTAAGTAGAAAATTTGGTTTACTCAGTAATGGTGAAGTTTAAAAAAAAATAATTGAATTAAACAATAGATAAAAACTTTTGAAGATAGCTTCAAATTAGCATAGTCATAGCCGTGTATGTTTGTTCCCTTGCCAAAAAACATTCAAAAAACATTCTTTTAAATTGAATTTATTTATAATCTTATGGCACTTAATTGAACTTCAATAGAATTTAGCTCTCATTTTGCTTGGCCAGTACGAAATTTTTTGTACGAAAAATTGCATCATAATGCGGTTCAGTTGAATTGGAAGTTGGATCATCCAGTAATTTTTCATTTAGTTCACTGGCATTTTCAAATTTACTATAAAAACTATTTGAATGTGAAACGGTTATTTGTTTGTTTTTAGTGAATTTAAATATACGACTTAAGCCGCCTTTATATTTTTGTAATCTTGGTTTTTCTTTTTTCTCTTTTTTATTGCGAAGTACACTCTTCAGTGATCCCTTTGGTGGATCACTTGATGCAATTATGTCTAATTTTTGAGGTAATTGTGTTGGAAAAAATGTTGCCGTCATATCTGAGTCAACCGTTGAACTATCACTGTAATAACTATTGAATGGTTGATCATCGTGAATTGATACATCGACACAATTTCGAAATGTTACCGAACTTTTGCGTGACGACATTGACGGTATCGATATATCAATTGACGATTGATCACTACACATTGAATTTTTACGTTCGTCAAATATTAATTTGCCATGCTCGTTACTTAAATTTAACGATGCAAAACTATCATCAAGTGAATTGTCTAATGGTTTTCTATGTTCATTATATGAACTGCCAGATGCAAAGCTGGCATCATTTTCGCTAGGCTCCATCGATTCACCTTTATTGGTAAAAAAACAGTCTCGATTGAATTTCGATTCCAAACCGATACGTTGAAATCGATATGTTCCGTAAATTTCCTCGTCGCTCTCATTAAATGCAGCTGTTAGATCACAGCTCGATTTAGAATTTCTAGCATTTTGTGACGCGACAAATTGTTGATTGGTATAATCTCGGGAAAATATGTCGTCTAAACTTTTTTGCATATCACGATAGAAAACGCGATCGTATGGAACATCGTCTAAATTACGTTCGCATGTAATTTCGGCCGATGCCAATTCGGTCACATTGCTGGCGGACCGTAATTTATCGTTTATCATTTTAATGTTATCTGACATTTTACTATCTAGACTAGTTTTTTTGTGTTTACTAAAGCTTTCATCGCTTCGAATAAATCCAAAGCAACCCCTAACCTCAACATCATCATCATCGTCATCATCATCATCATCATATTTATCAAGATCATTGCTAATGCTATTTGAATTACTGTTAATTGTATTCAAACCTTCATAGCTTTTACCTAAAATATCATTGGATGCTGAAGTGGCCAGCGTAGTTGCTGTCCGAGATTTATCCAAATTTGGTGCACTTTTACTGAAATGTGGTGTTTTAGCGGTTGCATTATGCAAATGGCCCCGTTCACGTTGGTGAAGGGTTGATGGGCCCCATGTTTTGCCTTTGATGCCATCAGCCGGAACTACACGTATACAATACAACAAAATAATGGTTAAGAGGGGTACTTATCATAAAGCGTTAAAAGTTTGGTGGATTTTAGTGTACGCAATAAATTATAAAAATTCCTTAATGTCTATTTGTTATTTTGAAATTTTATTTATATGAATTATTGTTGGATGATGCGGACTCTCGTTCACTCCACACGTATATTGGATTTAATGTAAAATTTTGTATTTTTTCGAATTTATTTTTTAAGGTTCATCAGTTCCATTTTTTTTTTATTTCATAATCTATTTATAATTAGCTGAACAACATTTTAATCGTACTTTCATTAAGTTTCTAACAGAAAAACGAACAGAAAAGAATAAAGTTTGAGTTTGGTAAATATAAATGTCATAAAGAGTAACGTCTATCAGTGCTTTTTTTTGTCATAGAACACACCGGATCGGCATTTCGGCTACCTTTTTTCGACTAACAACAAGGAAAGGAGTCAAAAAGTTTTGTCGGATGAAAATTGGACAAAACTTTGAAAGTTACTATTCATTTCCCTTAAATACTATAATTAAAATTTATGTTAAGAACTAAATATATAATTTTTTTTAAATAAAAGGTTCCGGGACCTTTTTCCTTACAAAAAAAAACCCACTGAGAATACCTAATATATAGGACGAATCTAAAATGCTAAATTACCATTGGAAATGTCTGTTCAGATTCATTTGGAGCTTACCAAGATTCCTTAAAGTGTCCAAATCTTAGTAAGTACTTAAAAAGTTCTTCTACTCGAACAGCAGACGAGACTATTTGCCAAGCAACGCTTTGGACACTTTGTGTTTGTATTCGTCTATCAAATCAACAAATAAAAAAAAGCTCAACAAAATCACTTTGGAACTCTCCGAGATTCACCATGTTTGAGGAACCTCAAAGATATCGTAAATTTACAACGAAATACGAGGAGATTAAATTTTTGAAATCTGCTAAATTTTAACAAAATCTATTTCGCTCAATTCAATTTTCATGGCCAATTTTTGTACTCTCCTAGATGATAAATATTTTTTGACAAAATCTCAAAATCACATCCATATAGGTCCCATAGATTTTTGTTTAATTTGATTTAATAATAAGAATAAGAACTAAACTAAGCAAATACTAAACTAGGAACTGATGAAACCGTTTATAAAATATGTAGAACAGTAGTGAGATTATAAAACAAAACATGTCATTCTTCTTCTGAGCTTCATGCTTATTTCTAAAAAGATTCTATAAGCCAAATGAAAATCACAAACAAAAAAAAAACAAAAATCGTTTTCGTTATGTCTAAATCCAAGACACGTGTAAACATCTAAAAGACTCATACGTAAACAGACACAAAAAAAAAATCACTTCAAAACAAAACAAAACAAAAACAAAGCACACACCGCCGTGCAAAATGTCTCATTGACAATGATTCTATTTAAAAATTGAAGCGAATTGTTTTTGTCAATTACAGCTCAAAAGCTAACAAAAAAAAAATGAAGAAAAAAACAAATCGATTCAAATAAAATTACGTGCTACATGTTGATACTGTAAAAATAAGAAGAAAAAAAATTAAATCGCTCCAATTGATACCCAAAAAAAAAAAAAAAAATTGAAAAAAAGAGCTTAAAGCTAAACAATAAATGACTTCTACTCACGCGCAATAGCTCGAAGTCTAGGTATTGCTGGTGATCCGGGTGGTGTATCCGTTCGCAATCGAGACTCATCTCGAAGTGCAGTATGTTTAACTGTAATTGTATGTCTAAAATCTAATGGAAATGAAATTTGTCCCGGTTCACGTTTCAAAAGCTACAAAAAATAAACTTTCTTGTTACTTTCCGAGATATAAATTCAAAAAGAAAAAAAAAACAACAACAAAAATACCTTCAGTCTGCTTTTACTAAATTTTCCACGTCTCTTTTTCGGTGTCGGTGTATTTTGCGTTATCATTATGTTCAATTCTCTTCCTAATAGTTCGATTTCTCGGGCATCTAATTCTTGTTCTCGTTTTTGTAAATTTTCTTCGTGCTGTCGCTGCTGCAGTTGCTTTTGCTTTAGTTCATCCTCTTTGCATCGCAGTTCCTATATGAATAGAGAAACGAACCATCCCACAAAATGTTTAATAAAAATTTTGGTAAAATTTTAGAAAAATTTAACATAAAAATTGAACAGAACCCAAAAATAAAAATCCAATCGTAAGTTAAAAGAAAAAGAAAAAAAAACCAACCAAACAATACAATTAGGTAAAGGTAAAATTGATTAAAAATCACGAAAACTCAAAACTCAAAACGCGAACATAACTCTTACCTCTTCGAACGACTTAAAAGCCTGATATCGGAAAAGAGGCAGCAAAAATAAATAGGAAAAAAAGAAAATTTATAAAATGAAAACTAATATGGTAATTGGACATAAAAGCAGAATAATTAGTGGACTTTGGACACAGTAAAAACAACGACAACAAAAAACAATATTCTGCATTCATGTACATCTTTGCAAATACCATCAAATATTAGGAAAAATTTAAAAAAAATATCCGAAGAACTTTTCCAGGGTTCCCAAGGAATTATAAGTGGCCTTGAATTAAATTTGGAAAATCAAAGAATGTGTGAAGTCTAAAATTATGTCTTTCCTAATTTTGCTCTGTATGGCTCCTATTATGACTCGGGAGGGTTGAGGCTATATTATGGTTGAGTTATAAGATTAGATTTTTGCGAGAGTAAGAGAGTCCCTATAGTCTCATATCACCGAGATCTTTTTACAGATATATTGTACTGTACCTCTAGTCGTTTTTATCTCAATTGATATGACGATCTCTTTTTTTGTGTGTGTGGAAGTGTTCTTTTTACGTAAACCTTACAAATGCTTACCATTTAACCGTCATTTTTGCGATAATGCCATAATTTAGACTGTTTTTAAGTGTAATCCAACGACCCGACCTTAGATTCAAATTAACATACCAGAGAAAAAAACTTTCATTCCCCAGTCGGTCTTGAACCTGGGACCTCCCCCTCCAAAGGCTGGTTAAGTTAGTTATTGTTAAAAAATTGCTAAAATAGATTTGTGTTCGAATTTTCATATAAGATTACAAAGCAAGTGGTCCAGTGTGTTGGCCAAGAGTTGTCTTTGCAATGAGCGGTGTCCCAACAATATTTTACATTCAAAATTGTTGTTTTTTGGGGGCAGCTTTTCGAATTGTACATATAACGAGTAGAAAAAGATCACACCCACATAAATACACCTGATTCGAAAAAAATCCATAATACAAAAAAAAAACAACAACAAACAAGACAAGCAACATTAAGATCCCGTCAATAACAAAGAGATTTTTTCGACTGTACCTTCATGAAGCGAATATTTGCTTGTAGTAAAATGCGGCACTAGTACTTGAGTGAACTTCCAATCAATCGTTTAGGTGAGCTTTTCGTTTTTGATAACCTTTTTTCCCTCAATATTCTAAGTATTGTACTTGCTGTTCTCATTGAGAACGACATTATTTATTCTCTGTATGTTTGGATCTTGCCAGTGCATACGAATAATTTCTTTGTTTTTTTTTTATAATTATAATTTACACTTATTTTTAAACTTTTAATTAATTTCTAATATTTCTGTTTTTTTTCAATAAATTTTTTGTTATAATGACCTTTTTTTTGATTAGACATTTTTTAAATAATAATTTTTCGATTCTTTTCCGCCAGATTCTTTTTAATACTCAAATTTTATTCACAAATTACTAAAATAAAAATAATTTGATGGTATTTGCAATTTAATTATTGGATAAATTGGTAATAATAGCTTTAAAAAAAAAATTAGACAAATACCTTTTCTTTAATGCGAAGCTCATGCAAAACTTCAGCAATCTCTTTTTTCCATCCATCCTGCATTGTATGAAACGATTCGTTTGGCGTTTGCGTAAATCCAGATCGTGCAATAGCGTCCAATTCTCGTTGAATTTCTTTAAACGATGGCCTATTATGTGGATCACTAGCCCAACAACCTTAAATTGGAAAAATTGTGTCAACATAAAAAATTGGATAAAATTAGTAAGTTTTTAGTCAGCCCCGGCCCCGGGCTGTCGATTATACTTTTCATTAATTTTCCCCATCCCTCTGGACAGGTTTTTGGTATAGGTAACGCTAGTGTATTAACAGCAACTCCATAAGCAACCGACAGCGAATCGAAACCTTTGTATGGAGTTTCACCAGTAAGCAGTTCCCATGATAGAACACCATAACTCCAAACATCTGATGATCTGTTGTCAGGAAATTATTATTCAATTATTGGTTAAATATTAATATAGGCATGTAGGTAGGATCCTTCAAAATCCTACAAAGTCTTAAATTCTAAGTCAGAATCTTATTATAAATAAGCGTAAGCTTAGTTTAAAGATTTTTAACGTGAGAATAAAACAATATATAGGAACACAACCTATCTTGAATTTTCATGATCTTTTTTTTTAAATCTAATAAAACCTAAGACATCACCATATTCTGTTTCACCAACAAGATTTTGTAAATTTTAAACTGGTCTTCTCGATAATAAACTCTTCCGTGTTGATGGTGTTTAGAGCAGTCATTTTAAGACAAAAAACTATTTCGTTATAGCTGCGCCAATTTGTGGTTTATAGTCCAATAAAAAATTTCAATTAGTGGACAACCCCATACGCTTATTTTTTTTGGACGCTATACACTCAATGATGATTTATCTGGTCTGATTAATAGTAATGATGTGGTAAGGTTTTTTAAGGCATATCGAATTAGACGGCTAGGACACGTTAAAGGAATGTAAAGAAACTGTCCACAGAATCAAATACTCCAAATATCAATATCAAAACCACGAAACCACGAGTAAGATGGCTAAACAGTGTGCAAATTTTTTTTGAAAAGTTGGGGGTCACAAACTGAAAGCAAACAGCAAGAAACAGAATCGTCTGAAAAAGAATTGTGGAAAAGGGTCAACCTTTCCTCGAGCTGTAAAACTTTGGGTTAAAGTAAAAAAAAAACGAAAATGAAATTTAATTACTACATAAACCACTCTGCTCTGTGGCCACTGATGAAGAGAAGTGCCCACCACGTTGATGTGTGAATTTGGTGTACTCATACTTATTTGTAGAATACAAAATATTATTATTATTATTTAACCATTGGTCTACAGCAGGGGTTCTTAAACTTTTTTATAAGCGCCCTCCCAAAAAAATAATTTCAATTTCGCGCCCTCATAAAAAAAAATATTTTCCATGTAGCACCCCCTAAAAAAATGTGTTCGTGCATGCTAAATAATCGACTTGAATTCACTTATTCTATAATAGAAAAATAAAGTTTAAATCGCTTAATGTCTGTCACTCGATATTCAAAGATATTGAAGATTCCACAGCGGACAATGGAAAATAATCTGGAGCCGAATGAATATAAAAAGGTTGTCTTATCCAGTCATCTTTTTCAACGTCAAAATCAGCAGAAAAAGTATTTTCCCCGAGTAGTCGATAAATTATTTTTTTTGCTCCAAATTATATTTTTCAATAAAATCACATGTAGGTACACGGAAACATATCCATTTTCACTTGTGCCATTTCGGTTTTCCATAACGATAATTTCTTAGTGAATGCCATAGATCAGGGTTACCGAAACTATTTTGTTCGCGGAACCCTCAGAAAATTTTCCAAACATTGTGGAACTCTTTTTTTGAAACAATAGCTCCCCCAAATTTAATGACATGAAACAATTATTGTTTTGGTAATTCAAACTTTATTCAATAAAACTAAGCATAAGGGATAAAACGAGATATATTTCCATAACATGAAAAATAAGTAAGCAATTATGGTATGGTGGTATCTTGATTTATGGAGAGTCGTGGAGTCAACGCTTGAGACACTAAGAGATCATTATTATAAATATAATTCTTATTTCTTAATGAATAATATAAAATTTCACCGTCAAGACTGTTACGTTACGCGAAACCCCTGAATTTTTTTGGTAGAACCCCAGGGTTCCACGGAACACACTTTGCAAATCGCTGCTATAGATAGATGAAAGTGACCCTTGTGATGAAATTATTTTCGATTTTTTTTATTATTTTTGCCCATACTTTCATAAAATTTATTTAATACAACACAAGTGTGAAATTCTTGCGCACCCCCACTTTAAGAACCTCTGGTCTACAGTCTACCTACATCCACACAGTCCTCAGCATCAAAAATCAACCAAGCATACATCGACTAATTAATTTCCCTCAAAATGGCCTATTGTCGATTATTGACGATTCAATTCAACACAGCACAACAAATGATTTGATTTGATTGATTTGAAATTTGGGCTCTAGCTCCATAAATACTTATTACTTAATTAATAACAAAGTCTAACTACTGCATATTATTTTATTCTCATATAGACGTAAGTATAGGTATAAGATAACTAAGTACGTTTAGCAATCTTGATTTATTCGAAGTCAGAAAATATTTGTTGTAATTTGATACTTCAAACATTTTATCTATTCCCATTCAATTTATTGTGTTTATTGATTTGTTGTTTACAGCAATTCTTATATAAAATAAATATATCAGAAGGTAAGTAAATGTCTTTTCTTTGTTTTCAAAGGCATATGTACATTATACAATGTACATCTATCGTACCTTAATAGTTATTAACGGCGGAAATAAAAATCTTACTTATGTGTCACATAATATAACAATAATAAATAATAATAAAAATACATACTTTGAATATGTTCCACATTTAATCACTTCTGGTGGCATCCAGGCATATGTGCCAGCTGCTGACATTCTGGTTGTCTTGTAAACTTCTCTAGCAAGTCCAAAATCAGTTATTTTCAATGTTTTATTTTGTAGATTATCATCTTCGATTGGTTCGTTTATAAGAACTGAAAGAAGAAAAAGCCAAAAAAAAAAAAATCAAATATCACATCACATCTTCCTTTGATTTATTACAATTAAATTGTTTGCTCTTCTGGGTAAGACAAATCAAATAATTCTTATGTGGAGATCAATTACAAAGTTCAATTTGCATTTCCGTTTGTTAACCACAGAACTACAGTACAACAGTAAGACCTCGTTAACAACGGTTTAATTCTTGTAAATAAAAACCACGGTAGAAAGCCTGTTTTTTAAGCTTAACGAATTCGAAATTAGTACAATGAAAATAGAATTCAAAAAAAGAAAAAAAATTATTTGTGAGGAATAAAATTAAAATTGTTCGGTTGTTTGGTGCTACCAGATATACAGTACCTGGCCAGTGAATTGCACGCACTCTTCATATATCCATACAATTTATTGGTCACGTACTGTATTCAAGCTTCAAGAAGGCGGTAGTACGGGACCAAATACTAAGCACATTAAGGAATGCACTCCTAAACATAAAACCTGTCAGGAATTTCGTTCAATTTCAACTTCTTAAATTTTTACACACCACTACGGAACCTCCGGCAAGTATAAATATTTTTTGTACCGTAGTTTTATTAACAGCGATATTTTTCGTATGCCAGCCGATTGATGAGGGTTTACTGTATAAGTATTTTAATGATTAATTAATCAATACCCATCAATTTGGTCAATGGAATTATGACATAATTCGCACCGTCCCCGGTAAAATGGTGGGGTTACTTATTTTTTCCGTATATGATTGATTGTTTTGATGTTTTAAAAATAATTTTTCGGTTTTTTTTTGCAAAAGAATTCCAATTTAATTTTATTTTATTGAAAATTTTTATATTTCAAAAAATTATTGTACCGCTGGGAAGGTATTAAAAAAAATCATGATCATAGGATAGGAGGCATGGGGATGTATAAACTACAAAAAAATTTCATTATTGTAAAGTGTCATTGTGAAAATCCATTGACATTCATTCAGTCAATATTGATCAGAATATATTCTCTGAGCAACCCATTCTTCAGGATAGAATTAATCGAAAAAAATAGATCTGGATATTAAATATTAATTTTATAGAAAATTTTGTTGGAATTCAGTAACCGACCAAATAACCCTAAAACACTCTACTGTCTGATCGGATGATAATATTTTCATTTAATTACTTTAGGTATGGATTATTGAATTCAAATCAATAAATGAGAAAGTTATTTTACTGGTTTTTACCTAACAATAAAGTTTTGACTTTTGAATATAATTTTATTTATACATTATGAGCATTATGTGGCATTATATACATAAGAAAAATAATCAAACCAGTTCATAATGAAATGACCTCCAAAACAAATGTGAAAAACTTTCTTTTATCGATAGAATTCATGTAAATACCAAATATAGAAGTTGGTGATGTCTTAACAATAATTGTAAACAAATAAAAGCGTATTTATTAGAGAATTTACGTACATATAGATTTTATGTAGTGTTGTAAGTATGTGATGGATAGTTTTCTTTATAAACTCGTCTACAGGCCATATTAAATCAAAAGCTTTTAAGATCTGGAAGTTACAATTTCTTTTATTCGATATAATGTACTTACCGCATTTATAAGATTTTCAGAATAATAATTATACTGGGGCTATGATAAGATATACAATACTTGCATAATGTAGATAATAAATAACACAATCGGACTCTATGAAAGGAAGGGGGTAATCATCCATTAAAACATTAATTACTTAATAATAATGATTGCACTACAATTACTCGGAATTACACAGAACTACCAGGTATTATACCAGAATTACTTGATTCATCCACCCAAGAATCCTTTCAGTGATAACCCCCTTTGCTATGTAATAGTACTGGAAAAAAATTCATTCGTCTATCCCCACGTGTTTAACTATGAGAGATGAAATACAAGCCAAAGGGGCTAGGTCAAAAAAACCAAAATTCCTTCCATTGAAATTTTTATTTCAAGAAAATGTAGAAAGATCACTTCTCATATTTTTTATGTTGCATTCTGCACACCTACTGATAAAATCATTCGGAAATTAGGGGGGGTTGACTTTAAAATGGTTGAGATTATAAAAAATAATACAAAAATTAGTTAGTATGAGCGACATTTTCAAATGTTTAAGTATCTAAATTAGTGTGAAAATCCAGATTTTACTAAATTGAGCATAGTCACTGTACTGTGATTGGGACATCAGGAACTCTTATGCAGTCAATATCGAAATTCGAGAATAGAGTTTTTAGGGATGCAGCAGCGGATGTCTAACCACACCATCATGATACTCAATTATTAATTTATAAGGTATAATATAATCTTAAAAAAAATTTAATAAATCTGTTGATTTCGCTTCTATAAGTTGCATCTTTCATTAAAATAAAAATTAGTTTATTTATATTTTGGATATTCTGGTAAATCAATATCGAAGTACTTATTGCTCTATAATTCAATAAATCTATAAAATCTAGTTTGTGATTTTTCTATTAGTGTCATTATTCAGATTCCAGATCCCTTGTGAAAATATTAAGTCACTAATTTTTTATTATTATAAATAAGTAAGTAAATTTAAAATAATTAATTAAATCTTACCATTTGAACTTTTCAAATCTCTATGGATAATTGAAATGGGTGCTCCATTGTGCAAGTAGTTCATTCCTCTAGCAATTTGCATCGCCCAATCGACAAGTACATCCGGTGGTATTTTTCGACCAGCTAAAACTCGATTAAGAGAGCCACCTCGGGCAAATTCCATTACCAAACACAATTTTGGAGGTTTGAGGCAAACCCCTTTAAGTGAAACAATATTTTCATGTTTCAATGACCAAAACAATTTTGCCTCTTGCAACACATTTTCCCGTGTTATTTCAATGTCTTCTTCGGGATTTTGACGTGCTGCCTTTACGGCAACTTCTTCATCGGTCCAATAGGCCCGATGTACCTTTCCAAAACCACCAACGCCAATAACTTCCTTAAGATCAAGTTCACTATAATCAATTTCAACCGGTTGGATATCACCAATAATTTCCGCGGGAACATTTAGCAACATTGGATCATCATCGGTAACAAAGTTTGATGGAAAAATGCCAACCTTATCGCCAATTTTACCAGTCCACCAACCCTCATCTCCCGATATATTGCTGTCCTTTGATAACACATAAACAATATGTCCGCGACGCAATGACAACTCATCTTCACCTTGTGCATTATAATCATAAAGTGCCGTCCATAACGGTAATGTCCCCAATGTTTGGGGCCCCACATTATCGGCAGAGTCTGCCGACATTGTGGCTATTTGGGGGCCCTGCTGCTGTGATGGCGATATCAACGGCGGCATTCGCGATCAAAACAACCTTTGCATAGTTGTAACTCTTGTATCACACTCACAATAAATAATTACATAAAACAAACATAAACTTTACACGTTAGTAAAATAATTGGACCACTAAAATTTATTAAAAGTTACACTTGGAGCACTCATTATCAGAAATATTAATTCATTTGCAAAATTGTTCGTGTTTTTAATTTAATTCGGCCATATTTGATAAATGTCACCGCGAGTTTGATATTTATTAGTCCGCCAAGAAAAAAAAAAAGGTTTTCTTCCACGAGTTTTTTTCGCCAATAAATAAAAGGTTTTCCTCCTATTTCGAATTTCTCCCGTAAGTGGTTTTTAAACCCTGTACTGTGGATTGTGTTTGCGCTCAAAATGTGACAGCCAGAATTTGAATAATATAATTATTGAAATTATTAAAATTATTGGAGTAAATTCGATTAATATTTGTTATTTTAACAGTGAAACTGTAACTATAACTATAATTCGTAAGTGAAAAGTGAAAGTAAAAAATGAATTTAAAATGAAATGAAAACACTTCAACTGCACAACGATTTTTTTCTAGGTTAAAAAGCCATTTTGTTTGGAAAAAACATTACTTATTAAATTTATAATTATTGATGATAAACATAATTTATTTGTGCCGGGCTGATTGTAGTGAAAACAAATTTTTCAAATGTAAGTGAGGAAGTTATATTACAAATTAAAAAAAAGGCTCTTCGCCAAAAGTGGTAACTACGTTCGTATTATTTATTACATTCATTGTGTTTGTTTTATTGTAGCATTTTTTATCATTTCGCTTAACTCTATCGGTTATATTTTTAGAAAAATTCAAAATATCACTACAAAATTTTTCAGTTTCGTAACGAAATTATTTTAAATTGAATTTGCTTTTAATCCCCTATTAGAAACTGAGCTTCATGTGGTTCTATGGTGTAATGGTTAGCACTCTGGACTTTGAATCCAGCGATCCGAGTTCAAATCTCGGTAGAACCTTAGAGTTTTTTTTTTTTTAATTTTTATTTACAATAATATTTTTTAATTACACTTAATATGCTATCTCTTATTATTATTGACTACATATATGTTTTCGTTGTAGGAATCTAAATTGAAAGCGCAAATGACGAAAGGTCATAGGATAAAACCTCCAAGACAAGACTATAGTTAGAGACAGAGATTATACGTATAAGAACTCATGAGTACAAAAGTCTATCTGGGTGCATAAGTACAAAACCTTACTGGACAAAAAACGAATATGCTGAGTAGAGCTGTGTACAACGAAAAAATCTTATCGGAAGGGGGTAACTGTTTTGATGATAAGAATAATTTTAAGTTTTTTTCAGCAAGATGTGTCAACAAGTTTGGCCACACTTTAATACTTTCCAAACATGCATAAAACAATTCTTATGAAATTTTAATAATTGATCAACAATATCAACTCATAACGACAAAGAAAAACTTTTTCTTTTCTAAGGAAAATAACTCTCAAAAACGGATAATAGAAATAATTTAAATTACAAAAATCTACCCTTAAACTCTAATGTGATATATTACCCTAACGCCTAACATTTTATACAGGAAGGAAGGAAAATCTATCTCCTTAAATGTTATTAAATACTTCCGTCAAAATTTTCTTTAAAAAAAAAAAATTTAAATAATCTCTCACTATAGTATTTTGATAGGGCGAATGTTGCGCATGTGCCCTCTCATTTCTTCCATTTCATATTTTCTTTTCCACAAAGTTACAGAAACGCCTTCCAACGTCAATGGAAAAATCATATGAAAAATCTATTCAGCATCCATATTCCAGTTGCGTACCCAAAGTTCGACAATCTCTTCAGCAAATTATTATCTGGCTGGTGTGTGTGTCTGTGGTACATTTAATATGGACCAGAGTATCGATCTCCGTGAAAGCTTTCTCTTCATCCGTCGGAACAGAAACATTTCGTGTTTTTCGTGAAAAATAAACTGTGTGAATAATGATAAATTAGTAATTATTGTGAAAATGTGACTAAGTAATTTTTGTTGTATGAATTAAATATGAAATGTGGCCATCATGGTCTTATGAAACAGAAAATAATTCGGGACGATTGAGTTGAGGTGTTCCTGTGAGGTGGGCCCAACCGCATCTCAATCATCAAAAGATGCAGCCAAGGGCGGCACTTGGGCCCCAATCCTCTACGGGAAAGGTATTTATTTTTCTTTTTGTAATATGAAACAATTAATATTTGATGATTTGGTTAAATTTTTTTTCTTTATTTTTTTTTTTTTTTATTTTAATGAATAAAAGGACACAAGCCAAAATGTGTGCGTATGTGTGTATGGGTGAAATTGTATAGATGTGTGGGAAAAAAATGGTTGAATGAAAACTAGGTGAAGTTGGGATTTTGATTAATGGGATAACATGGTGGAGCTGAATAAAAACATACTAACATTTCGATGGGGTTTTTTGAATATATTTTGTTTAACGATAATGGTTTTGTGGGTTGGTGTTTTTTTTTTCTAAGATGAGTTTTTATATGCAGAAAAACGCAATCATACACCAGAATATATTGGTTTTTCATGTTTTGTAAAGAAATTTTTCGGCAACTATTAATGGCGGTATTTTCCCTATATATATATATATATATATATACTCGTATATATCTGCTATGCATATATGGAATGGTACACCTACCCGATTTTGTTTAAGATTAAACGAATGGAAATATAATCAAAATTACCCACATTTGGTGGACGTGTTACATGACAAACGTTTTTACTCGCTCTCTGAAGAAAGATGTTCAATGTAGGTACATTGCATATATGTAGGTATATAGATACCGATGAGTATCACAAGTAAAATAAAAAGAAAATTGTAATTTTCCATCGTGATTTATTTGACCTGGTTTTTCTATTTGAATTATTTTTTAATTTAAATTTAAATATTATGTCAATATTAGACGATTAGTCGATCTAACTAACTAATGAAAGAGACAATGTGGATATAGCAATAAATAATTATATATAGAAGAGAGTCGTCCAAAACTGTCTACTTATTTAGTATTTAATTTGAAATGTTTTAACCTAACTTCATAAGCAAAGACTACTGATTATTTTCCCTCATTCTACATCGTAAATAAATAGTAAAAATTCATAACAATTTCCTTTTCGAGTTGTTGATTAAATCTATAGGCCGAATACCCTAATAGTAGAAAAATATAAATTGAAATCATATATGTACATACGGTCCGTGGAATAATCAATCGTATTATAGTTTCAAATCCTGAAAATGGTGTGATTTGATGATCTATATAGTCGCCCAATGGCCATAATATGTTATTTATGTTCAGATACTTTTATTTTATGATTTAAGAAAGATATTTGTCAAGCTTCAGAATTGAGACTAACAGTTGATGTTTTGAACCGATTACCTCATTTTGTACGACTTTCTCCTATGTTTCTGCCCTATAATTAGTTTTGTAAAAGAATAACAAATTCAATACTTTAACAACAACAAAAGTTATCGTTAGACTATATAAAGAACTTTACATTTTACTATTTTAACTATTGTTGCACTATAAAGACCACTATTTTCTTGAACAACAACAAATCATTAAGTAAAACCAGAAAAAGGTTAATCAATTAGCGCTCAGTGTACTCATGCGAGTACAAAAAATAGTTCTGGATGCAAATGGGTTAATAAAATTTCTACTATAAAAAAAATTAACCCTTTGAGACCAGGAACTTTTGTCGAATCATATGTATTGAAATGTTACACTTATTTTATTGTGGTTGCCTTTGGAGCGGAAGGTTCCGGGTTCAAGACCGACTAGGGGAGTGAAATATGATGTGTTTTTTCTGGCATATTGATGTGAATCTGAGGCCGGGTGATTGGATTGCACTTAAAAAACAGTCTAAATAGTTGCAATTATCTCAAGAATGGCAATGCTTAAAAAAGAGTGGCGGTGGAATGGCCATCATTTGTAAGGTTTCCAGAAAAGGAAACACATCAAGTGCTGAAATTGTTCCACACAAAATAGAGATTGTCATGTCAATTGAGATAAAATGTGAACAGAGTTACAGTAAAACGTGGAATAGCTATGGACCTAAAAAAGTAGTCTATGCTGGGTGCAATAATAAGCACCACCACTCTAACCTAACTAAACCTACACTTATTCTAATTAAGTTTTGATCGTAGAATTTTTTTTTGATCCAGATGCTACGTACTGAGTTTTCATATGGTACTTGATATTATTTGGCAACATGATATTTACTGTATTTAATTTTCTGTAAGGGATTTTCTTAGCACTTCTAAGAGAATAAAATTGTGCCTTCAAGAATACGCAATTATAAACAAATCATTTAGTAAAAAAAACGAAGATTTTTTAGGAAAATTGGAAAGTGGGGGACCGATCATATTATAGCCATTCCAGCTTACCTGTTTCAAATATTCCAATTTTCGTGTGATATTGCAACATAAAATCTGAATTAAAATGACATTTGTTATATTTAACGGGAAAATAAAGACTAAATGCACAGAATGTACCTACATATATATGTACCTACTTACTATTTTTTTTTTAATTAACTGACCTATTTGGAAAAATTACCTCTGAAATCATTTTATTGGAATACTAAAACATAAGAAAATAAAAAATCAATTTATGGTTATGCCAACAATAAATGCAATACTAAATTTTTGATATTTTGTTCATACTGAAATTTTAAAAGCGGTACTTAAGCGCTTTTATGTTCAAACTCTCAGGAGAACAAACAACAAAAAAAAAATAAAAATAAAAATTAATTGATTTAATTAACCAACATTATTGATATGGCAAGATATTACAATTAAGAACAGATGTTAAAAGTCAATAAAGGTAAATAATCAGAAAAAGCTTTGTACAAAAAAAAAAGGGAGAAAGCTTTCCATTCTCTAGTATAGGGAGTAATAATACTGTTTCAAACGAAAAAAGGGTAACAGCAGCGCAGCAGATATAAGAACAACTCAATTATTGTTACATTATATTTTCCATATTCCTTTCAATTTTCGTCCCATTTTCGCTACCATTTAAACACTAAAATATACTTGACTACCCATATTACGAAAAAGTTGCTCGATAAAATTTGAATAATTTTTGGAAAAATGAAAATACTAATGGAAAATCCTAAAAATATTTCCTATATATATATATAGTATTTCCAATATGGGTAGGTACATATATTAAGGATTTAATGGTAAATTTACGCGCATCTTGTTAATTAACAACATTTTCTATTTTTTAATATGTAATTAGTTAATAATAATAATTAATTAATTAATTTTATTTTCTGATTTTACAGCAAGTGGTCGAATTAAATGGTTACGTAATAATAGTGGTAGAAGGTCGTGATGGTAAAATTAAACTATACGGCTCACCAGCAGACAAAGATAACTTAGAAGTAGGGGATGAAATTCTGGACGTAAATGAACGAAAATTAGAAGACTTACCACGAGCCGAGGTTATACGTTACATTCATGAAGTAAGTTTATATTATTTTTTTACTGTTGTTGTTGTTGATGATGCTAAAATTAATTTGTATGTATTTTTATTTCCGAAGTGCATTCAAACGTGTGTCATTAAGCTACGTGTAAAGCGACGCAGCGATGCCAGATTGGGTGAGTTGATCTTTTTGATACAAATCTTAATAGTTTTAAATTTTTTTTAATTCAAAATCGAGAAATATCAATCACAAATTAATATAATTGTAATTAATACAAAGGACCCAAGCAACAATTTGAAGTTGCAATACGGTATCAACACCGTGTTGACACCTCAGTGTTAATTTAGTAACACGTATCAGATACGTGTCTGACACGTAGCAGACACGTGACTGTCACGTGTTTGCCGAGTGTATAAAACACCACAGTGGCAAAGTTTCTACTTTGTCACTTTTAAACACTTTCAATAAACACCGTGTTATCACGGTGCTGCAACCGTGTTTTCTTATGCTATGGCACGCACCATAAAAAAACACGAACGAACAGTAAGTGCACAATAGAATATCGATGGTTCAATTTGACACTTATTGGTGCAACTTCAATCTTGCATCAATATTGGTGTCAAAATTACCACTGATACACTCAGTGTTTTTTTAGTTGCTACAAAGTGATATTGACACTTAAGTTTCCATTGAGTGTTACCGTCACTTCAATTAAATTCAAAAGCCAAAGTTTCTAAAATACTGTATACAGGGTATATCAGTAGCGCTATGTAGTCATCCATGAAGTACGTGTATGGGATGAAATTCTAAGCCGAAAATTGGATATGACGTTATTTGGGCTCAATTTCTGGTAGACTTTCGTCTACGTTTTTGTTGTAATCATAAAAATCTCTATGATTCCGAAAATATATTTGATTTGTAGAGACTCTAAATTTTTATGTTGAAAAAAACTAAAAAATTTCATATTGAATTTTTAGCTTACAATTTCGTCACATACCACCTCTTCGAAGGTTTACATAGCACTATTTGATGTTTTGTAAAATAAAAAAATAAACGAAAAATATTAATTAAAATTTTCTTTTGCGAAAATTCCTCTCATAATTGAAATGTTGTACATGTTGAACAGCTATGGCCGCAATATTTTTTTTAATTTAATTTGTTTAAATAGCCCTTGTAATTACCTTTTTAACGCATATTTACATATCAAAATCGATTACTGTTTGACTTCACAATATAATTGGTGACCAATAATTGAACATATTGGCATTTTTCTGTATGACAAAAAACGAACATTTTTTTTTTTTGTAATTTTTTTATCATATCCAATTTATCAAATGGCTAATTGAGCCAAAAAAAAAAAAAAATCAATAATTTTTTGGTGATTTTTAAAATGGAAAGTTCAAACATGTGTGACTTCCTATTGATGCAAGGATATTATTTGTCGTGTACCTATATATAGAGATACACCGCGTTTAAAATTGCGAATTGTGAATTGATATGAATTAGCAAAATGTAAACCAAACTGTAATTGTAAAAAAAAAAAAAACCAATAATTTAACCCTAAAAAAATTAAAAAGTAGTAGGAGTAATTTATTAGATTTAATTTTTATATTTTTGTGTTATACAAAGGCCCTCAGTGGAATAGCCGGTTGAAAAATTTTATTTGGGTTATTGGTTATTCTTATTATATATGCGTGGGATGCACACAACGAATCTAGAATTTAATTTAAATTGTGGCTTTTTTTTTTCTAAAAAAAATTAAATTAATGCTAAATGCTTTTATATTTAAATATGGATTGATGTGAATACCTCCATATATTAGTATAGATTTTCTCTATTAAATTAAAATGACCGTATAGAAGAGAACTCATTAAAATACCTACCTGGGTAGGAAATACCTGTTTTCATGTAACTATAAAGTGATTATTTCTATGTATAAGTATAGAAGTACCTACATAGTACATTATATGAATTAAATCTGTTTATCAATAGGTACATATGTACAATTCTATATCTAAAAAAAAAAAAAGAAAGAAAAATATAATATTCTATCTATGCATCTGTCCCTGTTACTCAAAAACTATTTACAAAACGTGTATGGATAAAGATTATCATTACATCGACTAACTAAATCATACACAATTCCAAACTTGTATTTGATTTAATTAACTAGTCAGACTGTATTCTTAATTATTTTCATAATAAACTTAAACTATAATCATACTACCTCTATGCTATGTGTACAAAATAGTATCTTATAGGTATTATATATCGTGTACATATATCTTTCTTAAGATATGTAGGTACGTACTATTTAATTTGTTTGTTTACGTTGCACTTTTATTTTATACTTAGATATTTATTCCTCTGCAAATGTTTCTATGTATAAAATAATAGAACATACTTATGTACAGGTGTAGGTTGGGTAATCGTCTGTCTCATTAAATACCGTGATATAATTTATTTCATTATTTTCCAGAGCCGTTTCGGTAAATATTTGTATTAATATTATTAACAATTTAACGCCAATAAATTAGTCGGGTAAGGAATATTGACATTTTTGTAATGTCAATACACACCCAAAAATGAAAATGTTTGCTTCCCAGGTATCTTACTTGTATTTTACTTTCTTCTCCATCTTCTTATGTGAAATATAAAGGGGAAGTATTTGTTTCGTATTGTATTGCAAGAAATCATCCTAATTGTTTGGGTTTACTACACTTTTTTATGCAAAAAAAGAGGACATCTTTTTAGGATCCCTCGCTCTTCTGTACATATTTAAACTTCTCTTATCATTTTTCCATTAGTCTCAAATACTAATTACATAAATATATTGTTATCATTTCATCATTATTTGAATGTCCTCTCGGTCGATTTTTTAGTTGATAATTACCGCCAGATACCAAAAAAGTAATTTTTCTTCAATATAAAGGATTCAACGGGCATTCTATTACTCAAGTCGAACCTTCTATTTTGAAATGTTCATATTTCAGTCCAGAGTCATTCGGTTAGGAATGAATCAGCCAGAATTAGTAGTGCAATTTTGCGATATTATATCGATCCGATTTATCTATGAAAAATTAATTAATTAATCTTAAGATATTTTAATATATTGAATAAATTATTTACATGAACAAAACTTATAAAGTTCTAACTGCAAGCTTATAAAAAATAGTAAAAAAATTAAAATAATTAATAATTCATCATCCTGTTCGTGGAGATAACAGCATGGACGCAATTAATTTTAATGAAAGCTTGCGCTAAAATCAAGCTTTAAGTTCCGCTTGTAAGGAGCATTTCCATTCAGTGTGATCCTTAAATTGGAAGCTTACGAAAATTTACCTTTCTACATAAATGTATGCACTATATACCTACCTATGTACTTCTAAATTCATCTCTGGATATCACAAAATTTTCGCTAGTCGTCTCGTTCCATTCAATTCGGTCACCTTTCCATTTGTAAACATACTAACTATATACGGTGGATGTAAGTTTTTAACTCTTTCTTGCTGCAACAATGCATATATAGTTTACTAATACTATGTACACACAATACATGCGATACTCTCACCCATTCATTTGTACACTTGTACATTAAAGCGTTAAAAACCTGTTAATCCAGTAACAATATCACCGCGAACAACTAACAATTCTATAGAAATGTTGGATATTACGTGCGATGGCCTACAAAGCACTGAAAAAGCTATTTCAAGTTTAGTATGAGATTGAGCATTTTGCTGTGTGCAAAAATAAAATAAATTCGTTCCGTGTCTTGTTTCCGTTTATTTTTTTATTTTTTTCGATTTTTTGATTTTTTTTCTTTCTGTTTTCTGTTTTTTCGCAATAATTAGATTTTGAGTTTATTGATTTGTAATGACATTCCGTTGAAGCATAATAACTATTATAATATAATTTTATATAGTACAGAAGACGCGCGATATTACATACATACATACATATTCAATATTCCTATATAGAACTATAGTGCTGGTCGATTAATTGCATTCGACAAAAAAAAAATTACTAGTAACTATTTTATATCAACTTTTTACTTACGTGGATTGTTACTATTGTGGAATAGTGGAATCAAATTGTCAGAAATGTTAAATGGTGTGGTCAGCCTCAGCATTACTATCATCATGCATGCGGCCAATGTAGCAAAAAACCATTTTATGGAACAGATGATGATGAGAATGGAATAAGTGTTAGTGCAAATAAATAAAAAAAAAAAAAAAAAAAAAAAATTGTGGTAAAACTTACACTGTAACTATAGTTTTAAAATCAAAGTGGATTTCTATATAGTCACTATAGTGGATATACTTAGAAATGTTTTTTTTTTTTGATAGTATTTAAAGTGATGAGCTTTTTTTAAGTTGCTAAGTACAAAATTTTGGACATAAAAAAGTGTTTTTGATTTCAGAAACAAATATTTTTCTCTATTTCGCTAGAGAGGTATGCAATGTATCATCTTGTTTTCTATTTTTTTTTTATTCTCAAAACCAAACCGGATTAAATACTCAATCATATATATACCTACATTATATACAATACTTCTATACTTCTATATAAATATATATAAAATACAAAACATATTTACTTACAGAGTCGGATTAGAGCTTATTTATTTTTCTTGTACATATTCATCTTATGTTATATGAATCTCCAGTTTTTAAGCTGATAAAAAGTTAAAGAAAAATATTCGGTCAAATCCCACATAATAAAGCGGCATGGTTTATCGACCGTTTTTTTTTTGTCTACATACACTTGAAATTGGACTCTTTTTTTTTAACACGTTAATGTAGGTGAATCATTATGGTTCTACTAACAAATTCGTCACCATCCAAATCAATCAAAATATATATATATATATTTATATAATAATAATTTCAATTCAATTGTGGTTGTAATATCATGCGGAATTAATGGCATTGTTAGGAAACATCCTCCTGATAACCATTTCAAAAGTAAAGTATGACAGTCGAATGAAAATTTCGTTTTTTTTTTTAAACTCCATTTTGACTTGACAAAAAATTAGAACCTCTATTTACAACATATACTTTAAAACTCTAGAAAATTATTGTTCGCATGCAACATGCCAACATGCAACATGAAAACAGGGTCACTTAAAATATCGAATATTTTTTTTTTTTGTTTATTTGAAGGTTGAGAGCGTTGATACCAACATAGTAATGTATACGACATGCGCAAAAAATTAACCCAAATATGTCTGACTCAGATAGAACTTGAGATATATTTTGTACCTTACACGTTTTTGACATTAATAACTATCTGGTTACATTATATGCGATTCGATTTTCAAAACATTTTCTTTTTTTTTATATATTTGTATGCATGTAGGTACTCCTCCCAACAATTAACTTTTTTAAAACAAAATATTTAGTGACACATTGGGATATGTACCCGGATTGTTGGTTTAGGCAGGATTTACCCTCTAACATATCTCGTCACCTTCTCCCTTCTCTAGTTCCTGTTGGCCCCATAATATGCACTTTTCCGCATGTTTTTCACCTGATGCCATTTTCCAAATGAGCACCTTTTTTGATCGTTATCCCATAGATAGATCCTGATTCACCATCGAAATGTATTCTTAGCGAGGTCACAAATTTACGTTTTGCAAGGGCATCAGCAGTTTCGATGTCAGAGGGATTCCCTGAGCAAGTAAGCTCCTTGCTGTCTGTCCAATAAATCACATAAGGTTTAGGCGAAAAGGTGAAGCAGGGGGTTTGTGTATGTACAACAAAAAAAGTGCCAAAACACAAAAATTGTAGATCCTTGAAAGACCAACCATCATTATGAAGCTCAAATTTATTTGATTATATTTTCACACGCATTTCGAATTTAATCAATATTTGTTTGAAATACCAGAAAAAAAAAATTAATATGCCAAAAATTATAGACAATAAAAAAAAATAAAATAGAGATTTCATTCTCATATGTAGACTAAAATGTTCCACCACCCTATCGTTATGGCATTGCAATAAATTTTATATATTTTTACGTATTTTAATGATTTTTTTTTTTATTTACTCAATAATAATTCTCGGAATATAGAAAAAATGGATAAGGAAAAATTCATATATCAGTAATGAAAAATAAACATTTCTGTAATAGACGAACGAGCTATAAACCATGAAGTTATGGCGCTAAAATCGATTTTCTATAACTTTCATCATTATTTAAAACTTACAATGTCTCTATGCGGGTATTATAGTTAGTAAGTAGTCAGTTGAGCTGACTATATGCTTATATATTCATTTTCGAACAATTGATAGTCTTTATAATACGAGAGTCGTTCAGTAAACCAGTAAGTCCATGAAAAATGAAAGAAAGAAATTTTTTTTTTCATCAAAAACTCATTTTATTTCTCGATACATTTAGTTCAAGGGTTTTCCAATTATCCAATCCTTTCCAAATAGTAAGATTTCTCCAACCCTTCAAAATAGGCATTTGTTTCAAGGATTAGAGCCGAATCTCTTTCCACCGACCCATTTCTTCAAGTTTGGAAACAGAAAATAATCGCAGAGGGCTTAATCTGGAGAAAATGGTGGACGAGGAAGCAATTCGTAAACCAAATCATGGGATTTAGCTACTCACGTGCATTGTCTTGATGAAAAATAAAAAAAAAAATTTCCTCGCTAAATTCGGTCGTTTTTCCTTTAAAACGGCGTTGAAACGTTCCAATATAAGTCTGCATAATATGGATCGTTTTTCCCTTTTCAAGATAATCAATGTGGATTATGCCGCGTGCAGCCCAAAAAACGGTGGCCATGAACTTGTTGTGCCGATAACACAGCTTTGGCCTTCTTCGGCACATTGAAAGTCAATAAAAATAAACCACTTGTGAATCGTTTCCAATCGATGGTGAAGAGTCCCCATAATGATCCCCATAACGATGCTTTGTAGTGTTTAACCCTCAAGCGCAAATTTTTTTTATAACATTTATTTATTTATTTTTCTATAAAACTTAAAAAACTCAAAAATAGTAAAAAGCTCCGGTTGAAAAAGTTTTTCCTTTAAAAGTTATAAGTTTTTTCTTGCTCTGCGGAGTCCAACGGACTCCGTTTTGCGCTTTAGAGTTAATCAACATACGAAGTTTACTTTTTTCCATTTTTTCAATAAAACAAAACGGGGGCTGCTTTCAATGGCTGTTAAAACTGAATTATATGATAGATCAGTCTGAACATTTTAGTGTAGCCTTCTAAGATATGGTACTTGTCAGGTAATTTTGGGATTTACGATTGAGACATCATCTAAACAATTTTTCGGGGACTTACTGAACGATCCTCGTATTAAATCGTCTTTCCGATTTAAAAAAAATATTTAGTAGGAATTAAGTGATTAAGAATTATTTTCATCATAACCATTAACCACAAAACTTTTGATTTTTTAAGTAAGACATTTTTAATGAAAATTTAAAACTCAAAGGTATGACGTAACAAATATAAATTGTACAAAACAGACCGTACATTAAACAGACGTGACATTTAATATTTATTTGAAAATTTGCGACAAACTCTTTTGCGTTTCCATTGATTTGTTTGTCAATAAAATGAAACTAGGCCAGCACTCATCAAAAATGAATACATTCTCAATGTAGAAAACTTTTCCTTTTCGATGAACTCAAATAATATTATCAATAGAATATTGCGTAATTGCATTATGGACTAAGTAGCTTCATATTGCTACTAAGTAGCTTCATATCATCAATTCTGTATATTTTAACTTTTTTTGATGTATTTTTGGGGCTTTTAAAAAGGGTAGTGTTCCATCCGTTAGATATAAAATAGAAAAAGCATATTCCTATAATTCAAGATAAGATATTTTTTAATTGATGATGGAAATGGTGGCTAATGGTTGTTTAGCTTGTGGTTACTTAACTTTTACGTTGTACATACTACCAAACTTAAGGACTCTTTGCATTGTTTTGCTAAAGTAGCTTTTAAGACTAATAGGTCTATAGTTGGACGGGTTTTCGTAGTTTTTAACAGTTTAAGTATAGGTACTGTAAGTGATTCACATCTTCAAGCAGATCGAAACGCATAAGTTACCCAAATTATAAAGTTCTAGCAATTAAAGTTTTGCAGCTAAAGGTACATTTTTTCGCATATCATTATGTACTCCATCAGGCCTTGGGAACGAATCTTTACTGTTCCTGAGTGGTCCTTCATAAATTGAAAACGTTTTGTTCAAATTTGGATTGGAATCGAATTATTATTAGTAGAAATTCGTTATTGTAAGTGTGTTGGCGTAAATAACCTAATTAGCGTTGACACGCCGAATAAACCGAAATTCTCTCTGTCCCTTTTAGGAGCCTATTTTTCTTGATCGGTTATTATGATATTTTTCCTAATATAACATTATGTAGGTATATAGAAGAAATACATTAAATAGTTTTGAGTAGCCTCTCCCTTGGGAACCATTCAAAGCCAAAACAAAATTTAACTTTTTTAATTCGTAAATATTACACAAATCTTAAATCAAAAAAAAAATTGTACCTACTTAGAATACAAAAATATTCATCTTTAATTACTTACTATAAATGTTACAGAGAGCAGTGTTACTCCAGTGTAGTAAAATTAGTGATATTAGTTTGTTATTGTGTAAACTTTAAAAGTGCAAAACTATTTTAAGTTCATAAAGAGAAAAAAAAACCCGATAGTTCTTGATATTGACATCAGATGTTCGTTATAAAGAAAGTGTAGGTGATAAATGGATAAATCTATAGCAGATTGTTAATAATTGGAATACATTCATTATTTTATTTAATGCAGGTAATTGTTCGTTTTTAATAAATTTATGTTATTAATATGGAATTTCTACTTCTTAAATGATCAAATGAATTATTAATATTGCGATAAAGGTGATTTTTCCATACAACCCACATATAAGTAAAATGGGGTCAAATTGAGACAAGGTTACATGTATATAGGTTTATTAATTATCTTGAGTAAGAATGTGAGTAAGAAAATGGTGTTATATGGACATTTTGGAATACAAATGTGAATTTAAGTGGAAAATTTAAGGAAGTTATTTTCAGTTTCACAATTTGATCAAAGAATAACAAATTCTTTAAAAAATGCATTCACCCGGTGTTTAAAATAAGATATATATATACACCCATCCCTCGATTTGCACGGTTGGTATACCTTCCATAACAAATCCGTGTAAATTAAGGCATCCAATCCCGGAACATTTTTCCAGAACCGGGATAATTAAAAGAACAAATAAATACACTTACTCAAAAACACATTTTTAATTTAATTTTTTTTGTTTTTTTTTTACTATTATTTCGTTACAAGTTGTACGATTAGATATACGTAACTCAATCGTATCGCCCAAATTTTTTAAAAATGTTGTAGATAACACTATTCATGACTCATCTAGTAGTGGCTCCGAAGTTTATGTAATTTGCATTTTTTTTTTCATATAAACTCGTTTTTCGTCTTTATTTTACATTTTAGCGGAAAATCATCTCTTAAAAGAAAGTTGTGGATCTGAAAAAAACTACATTGAATGATTCATTCAACTTATTAACCGTTACCAAGATATTTGACTTTTTCCGAGGTTATCCCTTGAGTTTTTAAAATGTTGATTCGCTCGATGTTAAATATCTTGGTCCAGGTGCATGCCGTGGCTATTCCTAGTTTTATTATAAGCAATTGTGATAATAATAACAAAATTTACGAGTAGGTATCGTAATTCCGGGATTGTGAAAATCTCAGCACCGGGATTACGATGCCAGGAAAAGGTCCGATGTTCGGGATTCCGGGATTGGAAGCCATAGTGGGAAAGGAAATCGTGGAAACCATGTAAAATTTGACACAACGTTCAATATAAAATAACAAATTTTTTTATTAAAATTACAAACGGTGTGTTTCATTAATTTACAAATCAAGTGCCGTGCAAATCGATGGACGGGTGTATATTGCTTCTAATACCTAAAGTTTGAATATAGAAAAGTGATATACTCCTACAACGCGGTAGATACGTTCCTAGAAAAGACCGCGTTATAAGAAATCGAAAAATTTAAACAGAAAATTTTCACCGCGATATAGAAAAAAATTCGCATTATCTGAATCGCGTTGTAGGGGGCCTACCTGTATTTACTTAATAATGTTTTTTTTAAATGTAACGGTTCAAAAGTTATAGACCGAAATATGGAAAAGTGCATATTTTTGACCTTTGACCCGAATGTGCGACCGCTTAACGGTTCAAATTTCACCCAAATTCTTTTTATACCCATACCCAAGTTTTCCAACCCCGCCACATTTAAAATTCTCAAAAACGTATATATATTCTCTATATTTACTTACTAGTAAAATCAATAGACTAAAAAACTACTTCAATTTACTATTTGGTGTTTGCGATTTGATTGTTTAAGGAAGCACATAGATTTTGATTTGTTTTGTATTAAATACGAAGATGAGTTGTGGATTTTTACAAATACATTTCGGTTGTTTGTGTATTTGTATTTGAAGTAGATTGAAAGAGGCTTCAGAAACAAACATCAGTTTAGGTATACCCTAAGTATATAAGTATCTTTCCATTATACTTAACCTATGACGGTTGTTGTTGTGATTGTTGTTGTTGTTATTATTATATGTGTTTAATTATAAATTCTCAACATTACAAATGTTTCTAATTACATGTAATACTTACTGTAATAATAAATACTTGAATATACTTAATATTTTGCTCAAATGTCATATTAACATAAAATTTAATGAGAAGTTCGTATCATATATACATACATACATACATATACAGCATAATATTATAAATACTGTTTTTAGTGGATGCGGAGGTATCAGGCCATTACAGACCTAATTTCGTCACTACAAAATTTCATAATTAAAACAATTTTCGCACTTGCCATACTGTGAGTATAAAACAATTAACTTGATTGAATGCTTTAATGCAAAATAATCTCGCTTAGACATCAAATTTACATATTTACATATTACAAATGGTATACCAAGTATTTACACCAATAAGATGTGTCAACTCTTCTGCTATTTCATAAATAATGTATGAGGATAAGATTTAATTAAATATTTTTTTTTTTTACTGATTTGGTGAGAACAAACTATAAATCAAGGTTTTTTTTTTTTTAAATACAATAGAAAAACTATTCTTATATTTATTTATGAACATACTCATGATGACGTCTGTATCATTTCAATAGTAAGAAATACATTTAATCCAGCTCTCTGTGTGTCAGAAGTTTCTATTTGTGAGTTAAACAAGATGTTCCAAATACATATAAAAAATTAATTTTTCACCCGTCCCAGGCAAAACATGTGGTGAGTGAAACAAAATACTTTTACGATTGGCAACCCTAATAAATAACTAAAGTAATAGTAGATAGTAACATATTCATAATACAAGGTAGCACAAAAGTCATCACTCGATTTCCTTAGTCAGTAACTTTATTTGCAAATAAAAAGAATGGAGAGCTGAACTAATGTAGCTAATTTTTGATCGTAAAAGTGATTCTACTAGAATCCAAATCTGGCAACAAAATAAAGACTGATTTACATTCACCATATATTAAGAAAAAATAGAAAAATTGTGATTGTGGGAGAAAATTTAAATAAATGCATAAAATCCATACAGAAAGTCAATGGCAACATATGTTGCCATAAGGTAAAGGGTTAAACGTTTAATCTTTTTTTCATTTAGTCGCAAAGATAATATCGAGAGTTAATGCACATTCGGGCTCGTTTCACTGAATATTCCATGACTCAAAACATCTGGTGATAAATGCTCCAATTCTTGTTGGATGTTCTCCTTTAGGGCCGCCAAAGGTCTGTGGCTTGTTCGTATAGACTCGTGACATCAAAAAACCCTCAAGAAAGAAATTAGGAACGGTTAAATTGAGCGATATTGGGCTCCAATGCAAATTGCCAAAACGAAAAATTAAGCAGCCTGGAAATGCTTCCTTTAGAATGTCCACTGTCGTTTGTGCTTTGTGTGCGATTGCACCGTCCTGCTGGTTTTGTCTACGTGTATTCTGCTTAATTCACAAATGTTAAAGTTACGATGACAAGAGACGCCATTTGCAAAATTTAGATCATATTTGGTTGACTTTTGCGCCACTTTGTATACATATGTGTTAGATCAGGAAATAATGGAATCTCAGCAAAAAATAACTTTATCAAGTCTTTGTTATTATTATGACAGAACGCTCATATATATAATTAGGTAGTTATCATCTTTGTGAGAATTTGCCACAGAATGATATTACTTATTCTCTCTATATCAAACATTTTTTTTTATTGTTAATGTATACTGTAGAGTAGACATTCAGAAAAATATTCCCACATTTATAAACAAAACTGTTTTAACTTTTAACGAAAATTATTACCTTCTAATGACATCTATGTAAGTCTGCAGTATATATTTATTTGGTACAATAAAGGCGAAGAACATGACTGCTCCATTAATTGTAAAGTCAACTGTAAACAGATGTAGAATACTTCTTTAAAAATATATACTTAAGTAGAAGTATAAATTGCAAGTGTAAACATACATAAATGTAAACGTAAAGTTTACATTTATATATAACATAGTATGTGCATTTGAAATAAATAACTTGAAGTCCATCGAACCACCGTCAATTTCTCTGAATGGTTTATTTATTTAGTAACGTACTCGTACTACCTACCTACTTACATTTATGTGGCTTTCTTGAAATTTATTGCAATTTAAACAATTGAATCAAAATCAACTTTTAATTGCTGGCTTAATTAATTAATATGAATGATAGATTGAATTTGGTAACAGTGACCAACAGTGACCACCAGACATTAAAATGGGCCTTTCATTTTTCAGACCGGTTTGGGGGCAATATACAAATACAGTGCAGACTCGCTAATTACACTGATATAAAACAAGGCAATTACCGACGTTGGTGCAATTATCGAGTAATTTTTTTAACACCTCTCTAATGAAACAATATGTTTAGATTATCGAAATATATTAATTTTATTCATAAAATTTCGAATAATTACAAAAAATTCTATAAGTATATAGATGGCTCATTTTTAGTTGTTTTGTATAGCGTATTGATTGGGATGGTCAAACATTGCAAAAAAACGAAATTTTTGAAACAAACTTTTTGTGATAATTTTACCATAGGTGCAGGGTTGCATAAACATCAATTTTATGCAATAAAAAAAAATCGGTAAAAATGAGTTAGCAGGTATTGTATATAAGCCATCGATATGTGCATTGTACAATGTACAGTACATATATAAAATATATATATATTTTGCTTCCAGTAACACGACTGAACTGATAAAACGTGTAAAAATTAAACAACAAAAACACACAACGCACAAAAATAATGATAATTTTTCCTAATTCTATCTAGAAATAGATGAAATTGTTAGACACTTTATAGACTCGTGCTGATCGAAACTGTTTTGGCGCAATGACCTAATGTATTTTTTTTCCTCGTGCAATTATAGAGGTGTACAATTACCGAGTCTGCACTGTATTTATACATGTATAAAGAAATAAAAAAGATTTTGAAATGTGAGGAAAAGTTGTGTTGTGGAAACAAAAAAAAAACCTAATATTGAAATAGAACCTTTTTACCAGCAAAAATTATGTATGCAGAAATTCAAAATTTTCTAGTTTTTCCTAATTTTCTTTACTCAATTAAATCCAGTCGGGTCCAGTAGTGGTTCAAAATTGTATTAATATATAAATCAATGAAATAATTGCATATGAATTATTTTTCCTGAGTGAAAGGTGACCATAACTCTATAAGAATTGTGAAGTGTATTAATATGAGTAACATTTTCAATTAAAGATTAAATTATCTGAACTTCAGCAAATATTATGTAGGTACTTAGTATTACATTCATTATGTATATATTACATAAATATGTGGCTAATAACGGCATTAGCTATAGTGTAGCTGCTACACCTTCTCCATATTAGCTTAGGCTTGATTATTTCTCAAAAGCTTTATAATCTGTTTTAGTATTTGTTGTGGGTATTACGTGATCAGTTTTACTAGACTATACTTTTTATTTGATTATTATTAATTATTCTTATTATATATGTATATAAAAAATCATTTTCAAAACTAAGTCATTAAAAGTATCCTTAGAATTAATAACATTTTTTTGTACAAAAATTTATTGATTTTTTTTCTTTTTATTTCAGCTGGCGAATTAGGAAATGCTGTACAAGATGCATTTGTTATCGCTGTGGAACAGCAAGCTAGGGAGCGTCTTCAACGATTGTCAGCACTTAAACGGATTACGCCGGTGGATATGTCACAGCTATCAATTAAGGTACATAAATCACATTTCTATATTTCAATTGTAAATCGATTAATAATTAATAATTGTTAATAATTCATGAATTTAACCTTCTTTTTGTAATAATAATACACCGCAAAAAATCATAAGTATAGTTAAACCGTCTCAAATTACTAAATGCCATAGTATGATTTTGTCTACATGTAACGTACTGACATATTTATGTATGGCAAATATTCTTATAAACTATTCAGAAAACAAATCTCTGGCGTCTAAGTTACGTAATTTGACCTTGGAAAAAAAATAATTTTTGACCATTGTGGAGTCATAGAAGTGTAGTAGGTACTTAAAATATTTTAGTTATAAAAAAAAAATATTGTAAGACAAAACGTGTTTATGAGTTTTGCGTTTTAGGAAATTGGTCAAATAAACAAAATTATTTGTATCATGGTTAAGCAATTTAGAGATTTGTATGCATAATGGATAATTAGTAGATAATTAGAACCAGGGGCGTACGTTAATAATATTAATTTCAAGATATTTATCAAATTTAGGGAAACAAAATTTTTTGTTTAGATTTGTTTTCTAATTTTCCCGATACGGAAATCCTTAAAAAATGCATATCTCCCACGCAGGTTTGTTTGAATATCTATCTGGCCGAATAGTTAGACATTTCCATTTGTTCAAAAAAAAATTTGTTCAAAAACATTATGTCAGTTAAAGATTTAAAAAAAATCAAGGAATGGGAAATTAGCCTTAAAGCTATCCGTAAATTAAAGCTGAAGCTTGTACAAATACAACTACTATTGACCTTCGTATAACACGAAGATAAGATTCCACAAAAAATCCTAAAAAAATCATAATTCTAAACTAAACTAAAACTAAATCATTTGAAATCTTCACAAATCAATCGTTAGGATTATAAATTTAAAGGTCAAATCTATGAAATTGTGGAAACAAATTTTGTTGTTCAAATTTTCCCTTACATATCCTCTAAACTTCCTGATTATTAAAACAGAGGCTTGTACGAATCCAACTATATATATATATATGTATATTAGGGTAGATCGATCCGGGAAATCAAAATCCACATAGTCAGAATGGAATTTTCCGATCTCTTACCAAATTCTAGTCTAGCGCATAGTACATAAAAACCAATAATAAAAATAATTCCAAAAAACCCAATTATTTTGAAAAATAGACTAACATCTGTATTTTTTTCAAAAAAACTTTGTTAGAGAAAGTTGTAGAGCAAGTTATTACCTTTAAAATAAGATATAACAGATTTTTAGCTAATCAGGGACGGAAGTTACACCTATTAGCAAGAATAGGCTCCTTTTGTGATGTTTGAATGTGGTAAGAGATCGGAAAATTCCATTTTTTACAAAATACTCAGTACACTTCCAGAAATTTTTCTGACTATGTGGATTTTGAAAAACTATGTACTTTTTTAATTTCATACTACTACGGCCTACCCTAATGTCTATACATACATACATATATGTCTGGCTAAGTCTATCTAGTTGTTTAGTATTTATTTTGATGTAATATAGATGGCGATTCGATTGTTCTTTGCACAGAATATTCGACTATTTACTATATATTATTATAAATGGTCCCGTGTATTGTTCGAAAATGTAATAGTGGACTTGGCTACTAGAGATGCTCTTTTCTTTTATGACTTAGTATATGCTTACATGCTTCATAGTGGTATACTTAGAAAAATTATTGAAATTTTTTTTTTTTTTATTATGTTGACCTCATATTCGTTTCTTGTACTTCCCCATCGAGATACATAAATGTTGTTTGTTAGATGTAAAAAAGACATTGTTAATAATATTATGTCTCCAAAATGAGTGAAATTTCACATTAAGATTAGTCAAGGCAGTAATGAGAGATGACAATACGACTTTTTATTGGAAACTAAAAAATACTATGAATGCATTATATGCACAAGGTGTGGTTGGAAATAATAATAAATAAATTACAATATTTTTTGTAATGAGTCATTGACTTATGATGGTGATTAGTAATTAAATAATATTTTATTATTGCTATAAAAAAATTAATAAATCGAAGGAATCAAAAAAATGTATAAAACTTTAGACTTTCTTAACCCTAATCACACCAGATTGTGACTTTGGGTCTAATTTTATTTTGGAAAATTTTAAATTCTATGGAGTAAAATTGAGCAATAATAGTTTCCTTTAGCATCAATTTACGTAAATTATTCTTATTAACTAAAATATCTCCATATTTTGTTTATCATAAAAATAACCTGGTGTGATTAGGGTTAATTTGTGACAAATTAAAATCTAATCGTCGCCAATTTTCTTTTTACAATAAATTTTTTTTGACAAAATTTAAACAAATACAGTAAATCTTAAAAAGTAGAATTCTTTCATTTGGAGCAGAATGAATGCAACGATGATGTTGGTTAATATTTTTGGCTCGTTTCTCACGTACTTAAAAAGGAAAAGATTTTATAATAATCAATGGTTTTACATTAGCTTTACTTTTGTATTGTTTTATTACAAATATTTATGTAAATTATTTCAAATTCGACATCTGAGTCCTTTTCGTATAGTTTTTAAAAAAACATAATATCAACTTTGGTACATGAGTACATTTATAAATGAAAATTACCTTAAGCTATAATAATAAAAAAAAAAAACAAAACTCAAATCAATATGCAGAGACCACACCATTATACCATCACATACATATTTCAAAAACCACTTATGTGCATGTCTGTCTGTGTCTAGACAATATATGTATTAGAAGGCAATAAATTTGTGATGAACATTAAACATTACCTTGTGAACATAAATTTGTTTGCATACTTTTTCAGAGATTTAAGTGAATTGTGCGTGCGAAGCATACAAAAGCCTAAATTATGAAATATTATTTTGGCGATATGTATGTATGTAGGCATATGATTATCTACTCAAAAAAAGGAAGATGTCTTGATGGTGATCATCATTTTTCACCTATCAGAACATCTAAATCTAAATATTTCAAAAAAAAAAATGTTTGCCATTTTTTTCTGATGTTTTCTCGATAGTGTGATGAATTCACACCAGTGAATTCAGAATAGATGTAATGACTATTCTATCCCAAGTAGAAATTTGTAGTTTAAAATGGTTGTACAACTAGTTAAAAATAGCAAAAACAAAAAAAAGTTCTAATAACGTTAATAATACTTCCCACACACTACACGCTACAACCTACAACTGTGTTTGGACAGTTTTTTTAAAACTTAAGTTGTTTTTGCTACGTTATAAAAACTGTTTTTTTATAGAGTTACAAAGAGGTTATTTAAACGTTCTGCTACGGTTTTTACAACGTTTCTTTGTAAAGAAGTGTAATTATGGTTTAAAAATAGTTTATACTATGTATGTAAACCAGGCAACATGTAAAGTTAACGTTGTAAACTCTATTTTAACTTAAAATTAACTCAAAGTTTTATTGGGTTAAAAGTCAACGTTAAATAATGGTTGATACAACGGCTCTTTAATTCATAGAAATTAAAATATTCTGGTTGTAATTGTGCTGTTACTATAACGTTTTTAAAACGTGTTCTATCTAACGCGAGGTCAATTTAAGTTTTCTTTTAAACTTCGGTGTTAAATTGCTGCTAGGGATTTGGTTTATTTTATTATGTTGTTGTGTCGGTCTTCTGGTGGACCAATGGACCTATAAATGCTGTCCTTACTGAGAATAATAATTTGAAGATTTAATTTTTTCATAAAGAGACCGTTTCTAAATTGAATAACATAAAAATGGTTTTGCGGTTTTTTTTGGTTGTACGCTTTATGATTAATATTATGTCATTTTCATCAATTTTTTTGTGGATTTATTCCTAATAGAGTGGGAGTACAAACCAAAAAATATGGGTATATGTACGGACAAAATCAATGAAAAAAGCACCAATCAGCCTTAAATTTGTCATTTAAAACAAGGTCAAATTAACTAATGGAGAAAAAATAATTCTCATACCTCTATCTTTATACTGATGGTAGATATATTCTTTGCTGGTGCACTCATGCGGAATTTTACATTCCATTCTATGCTATGATTAATTGATACATAGCTACATATGTTATGACATGACGTTATGTGTAACACAAAATATCATTCGTACAATTTTATTATACAAATATATGGAATTGTTTTGCTTATTATAACAATACTATTTTAATCAACTTGGTGATGGTGGAGATATAGGTATTTGCTGTTAACAATAACAAAAACCATTTTCTTGAGAAAATCTGTTTCATTTAGCTATATTGTTATGCTGGTGGCCATAACCATAATAATTCATATTGATAGCAGGCCCGCACTCTACACTAGTTTGGACCTTAAGCCATATACATATGTATATTAAATACAAAAGTTAGTTTGAATAACTTCTGGGTGAGTCACAAAACCTCTTAAAAATGATGTGGTGTCGAATGTCGGCAAATTGAAGAATTTGTAAAATTTTATGCTTTTTCCCATATGCATTCATGTAGTTTAAAGTTTTAATTAACTACCAAGATATTGTTTATTGTTTCACAGTCGTAAAATTTCTTAGAGAATTTAAAAAAATAATTTTTTTTCTTCTTAGGTATATTATATTTATATGAATGCTTATTGTTATCTGAGGGGTATTTGAGGGGTTATCTGAGGGATTAAATATCTGAGTTAATCAATTGTATGTAGTGCGGAATTCTATTAATTTTAATTTGCCATAATATTATTTTAACTTTAACTTTGTAACTAATTATACTTTATTTTTAGGAAGTATTATTTTTAATACGATGGAGCCACAGTCAAGTTGACTCAATATATATCTATGTATGAAACATTTCTTAATTCGACTCTGATTGATATACAGATAAATATGTATATCTGTTATATGGATATATCATATCACTTTTGCCAGCATATGGATGTGACAAATTGATGGTTTAAATTTGAAATAAAACCATAGCAAATGCTAGGGGGGACTACAAAGTAATGCAAAATAATGGGTTAAGCTGTATTAAAAGCGATGATAAATTCTACTGTTTAAAAGTGTGATACAAAGTCAAATAAAGTTCAATTTTTCAAAAATAAACAATTTCTACCATAAGAAACTTTGTAAATATGTACATACATGTTTTATACACCTACGCAACGTCATAACGTACCTAGATATTCCAACATAATCCTTAAATAGGGTATGTACACATTATGTACAGGGTGTCCCACGAATTTCTATTTAGAAAATTCATTCATATTAGTAAAAAGTATGTAATTACGTATAGGAGCTACCAATTTGTAAGATTTTAATTTGTAGAATTGTTTAAGAGTTTTGCACCGTAGTCCATATGTGTTTTGATATCGCAGAAGATAAATCGATTTTAAGTTTTGTGACAAAACCGCTGCCTGTTTTTGGACAATTTCCTTTAAAAATCACTTAATATAATTTGTTAAACAATAATTTTGTTTTTAAAAATGTGGTCACGACCACAATTTTATCGAATAGTCGTAAACTAGATCAGATTTAATTTAATTTAATTTAATTAAGAATGGATCAGTATTTTATGACCTCACATTTTCCTTTATCTGAAATTTTCCAAAAATCCAATAAGTTTTCATCAAAAAAAAGAAAAATTACGATTATGTTCCTACTCAGTTGTTCGGAATACATACGACTTAGCAAAACGTAGGCCGAGAAATTGTATTTTGTGCAAACATAACCTTAAATGTATTAATTTATATTTTTAATTAATTACAATTACATGATCATCGTACAACAACTTTTAAGAAAAATTACGGGATTCTCCGAACATCTTGATTGAGTTTTTTGGATTTTTAAAACACAAAAAAAATGTCTAATTTTCTTATTATTAAAAAGCTGCAGTTTGAATTTGTAGCCTTTATTGCCAAATTGATTTTTAAAAAGTTAACCCATTAAAGGTTTCAAAATTTATATAACTAATACATTCTATTAACTTATTTTAGCTGAATCAACAAAGTCAAACAAAAGGTGCTACAACACAAGATTACAGCTTTCTTAAGGAGGCGCCGCCGATTTATGTAACTTCATTGACTGGTAATCACGTAACTGGCACAACAACAATTACTACGGGAACTGCATCAAATATAACGAATAATTGTGTTACCGGGTCCAATGCTAATGTGCAACAGCAGCAATTGCAACAAAACAATAATCAGCAAACGTCCACAATTTTAACATCATCATCAGCTAATGCTACTGCTGCCGGTCAACTGAATTCGGTTAATAAATCATTGATTATTCCATCAATAGTGCCAACATTTGGTAATAATAAAGCATTGACACATCAAGTGCTTGTTAATCATCACGATAGTCTTGGCAATCAATCGATACTAAATCAAGTGGCGACATCGTTAGCAAACAATCAACAATTTATTTTGAACAATAACAATTATAACAATAATAGCAATAATAGTAATTGTGGTGCTGGAAATTCTATAAATAAATATTATGGAAATAGTAATAGCGAATTATTAGCCAATGGTCACGGACCAAAGCGCGAGGTAATCGTTTATTTTTTTATTTATTTATTTTTTATTTTTCATTTACTTACATTATGACACATAATTTCATTAGCGTTTTTTTTTTATTGTTACATGGTCGTAATTTTTTTTTTTTCTTTAAATTTTTCAGTTATCGACCTTATCCGAAGGAGATTCAGAACCAGCGGAAGAGCCATACGAACAAAATATCATATCAAAAGGAAGTACTCTGCTTACTTCCGGTGGTACAGAGGTCTTACTAGGTGACCAAAGTTTACGTCAAGATAACAGGTAAATTTATCACATATTTTCGCTCTTCTCTAAAAATGAAAAAAACCACACATGCGCATTAAAAAAAATACCATGCTGTAATGGTAATGCAATGTAAAGAGTGCCTGCCATATAATGAATGAATAATGATGAATGAATGAAGGAATATCCGGTAGTTTTGTTTGATTTCTATTAATTTTTTTTGTTTTTTTCATTTTGTATTCCAACAAAAGATCTAGCCCTACCTGTTTTTCAGTTTCAACGTGTGTTGGTGTCTTGTCGTTTAACCATAAATAAGTGTTATTTAGCCAGACATACGAGTATGTGAATAGAAAAAAAAATCGCGAAATATTATTGTGCTTTGTGCATATACAATTTACAATATGAGCGACGAGTATGTAGGTACATTACATATCTTCGCATTGCACAGAATGTGTACCGAAAGTTTTTGTTTTCGAGTGTGGGGGAATATTTTTTTATAATTATACAACATTGTTGTATGATGTGATTTATTATTTATGATGTACAGTATAGGTTATAATTTATAATTTTAAATTGAAGCTTATATATAGTATTGTACAAGACAAGATATGCCTACGCTATTTTTAGAAATTATACCAACAAAAATATGGTCGTGAACAAATCTTAGTATTATTAACCTAATTAATATTTCAAACAAATCAAGCAACGTTAGCAATAGCACTTGGCTAAATTACCACCATATGAAGGCAAGTGTCTTGTCAAAACCGTGAAGATATGAAATGTGATAGTAATGAAAAATTATGATTGGAATGAAAAATCTATGCCAATATCACCACGATTCTAATCTTTTTTTCATTAAATTTTTCTCAAATCGGTCGCTTCTTCCGCATAATACAAGCACAGTCCGGCCTTGCCAACATTTATCTAAAATATATACTTATATTAAAAAAAAATGTACTAATGGCGATTTCCAATAAATATATCTTAAAACTAGCCGTCGCTGCCACTTCTACTGATAGTTTCCATTCTAGTTTGATATTAAATTGATCTTCATGATTCTTTGTCTGAGGTCCACATATTGTCCAGTCAAATAAATTTAATGAAATTATTTAGACATTGAACATAAACATTTTCGCCCCTCCCACTGTTTTCTTAAATCATACAAAAATATTAGCAGAAATTTCGAATATTTATTAGTATCAAAGAATTGAATTCAGCAAAATTATGTTGTCTTCTTTGTAGGTTCAAAATGTTACCCATCATATGACTCTGTTAAATGTGAAAACCCATCTATGTATGTATGTACGTACACATTTTTGTACACTATACGTTTATATGCATATATGTATGTATGCATGTGTGTATGAATACTTATATCCAAAGATATATTATTCACCTTAAAGAAAGAACAATTCCATCTGCTAGTTTACCTGCCTCTCGTATACCTACATTGGAAGAAAAAGTGGAAAATGTACATATCTAAAAACTATTGTTACTTTGTACCTGTTCGCAGAAGGACCACTATTGTGTTCCATAACAATTCTTCATGTTAAAAGCATGATGATATATCGACCTGTCTTTATCCTTTTGATGAATTTTTGGTCTGACAGATTTGTGTAATTTTTGTTTTCTCACGGGTATTTTCCATGTTCTTTTGTTTATTTTAGCTTTTTTGAAATTAACTGGAACGTACATTTTATTCGGTAATACCTACATATTTTTTCCATGTTCTGTATGAAAATTGTAATTTATTCAGGTGATATAGATTTAGACATAGATCTATCGATTTTGTATTAAAGAAATCTTATAGTAGCTGAGTTGCTATAATCTTGTCATAGTCCACATCTCCTGTACTCCACAGTTTAACTGTGGAAGGACAACTGAATGGAAAAACAGCCTAAAAAGCTAAAACTAAACCACCTAGCATTCATTGAAATATACTCCTCTAATTGCTTGCGCCGCTACAGTCGAGCATAAATAATCGATGTTTGTCTTGAAAGTTGTCCTCTTCTATTGACTAACGTTACTCGGTGAAATTCACCAAATATGGTGGTCATATCTGGAAGAGTAAAACGCAAAAAACTTGTAAATCTCTAATAATGAATTTAAAACCTGTAAACAAAGATCTCAAGATACAGTCATTTAACGAACAGTGTACTGTACAGTCATAACGAAGTTACGCGTTTTTATGTAAAAAAAAAAAAAAAAATAAATAAAATTCCTAAGATCTGTCTACATGTTATTAGCTTTTTACCTTAATGGACTCTTAAGGTATACCCACTAACTATACACAATGTATACTATATGTGTTTGTGTTTGGGTGTGTGTGTATGGATGCATTTATAATGCATTATCTTTGACTGTATTGTGTTGTATGACAAAGGTAACTTAACTCCTATATATGTACACTGAAAAATAGACTTTGGAAGAATGTAAAAGAAAAATATTATGAAATTCAAAACCGAACAAATGCCAGAAAGGGAAACAAATAATAGAGGGACTTTATTTGTTGACGGTTGTAGTAGTAGTGACTAGCGGTTGTATAGTGTTTTTTTTTTCTTTTTTTTTCTTTTTTCTGCTTCAATCTCTGTACGCGCCATAATTGCAAGGTACACTAATTTAAAATTCAGTCAGTGCTCTAGTAGTGCAGGTTCGTTTTCTGTTAGGATGATTAATATAGCAGACAAAGTGCTACTGTGCAAGAATTTATATTGAATTTTGTTATTTATTTGAAACAAATTGTGTGTGTGTTCCTATCATTTTTATTGTGTTACATTGAAATTGATAAATTATACCAATTTGATAGACAATATAAATTATTTTCGATATCTACTGGACGTATCCAGTTTTGGTGTGGTAATTGTAAATAGATAATACTTAAAACTATAAAATTAATTCGGTATTATGTTAGGATCAGTTCAGTTCTTTGTGGATTACTGTGTATTACTTATATTAACTGTTTTTAGAAGTGGACTATTAAAAAGTGTAAATTATAATCAATAAAATCAAAAGTCTATAAGAATATTAAATATAGATATATTGTCTGACTTATTCTATGTTTTTGGCTACATCTACACTACCTGCATAATTATGATGAAATAACTAAAATCATTTCTGGTGAATTTTGTACAAAGAAAATAATTGAAAAATGAGGATACTTAAAAATTGGTAATTATAGTTTTGTTAGATATCTTATGATAAGTTTATTAAAATTTCTGTTGGAAATAAAACTATGGAAAGTTTTAGTTTTAAAATTAACCCAGTTGGTAATTCATAAACTCGCATTCACAACAAAGAGCTGACAAGCTGCTTAGGCTTCATAAAAACTGCTTCAGAATTTACACTGAACTATTTATAGGTCACTGTCAATTGAGATATCATCTCCACAAAATTGGCAGAACACCTGACCCTTCATGCCGCTTCTGTCTCGAAGAAGACGAAACAGCGGAACACATACTCTGCGATTGTCCGGCCTTGGCCCATAAGAGGCTTCGCCACTTAGGAGGTTACATTCTAACTCCTAACGACATCCGACAGAACAGTCTTTCTCGGGTGCTATACTTCATTACCAATACCTCGCTAACCTAACCTAACCTAACCTAACCTAACCCAGTTGGTACAGTGTTTGTATAATCGTCGTTTACTATTTCGTAGGACACTATGTAATGTAGTGGATAGTATTTTTTGGATTTTTGTTAAAGCTTATTTTTAAATTATGTCTGGGGGAGGGAGAGAATTCCCAATTTAATTTTTTAATTCGCATTGTTCTCTAAAATATCAACGGGCTAGCTTATTGGAGGGTAGGAAGTTAAATACTGATAGTGTCTGGCCACCACTACCACTACCCCAACCCACCCAGAATAGACCAACTCTTATGACAATAGCCGATAAAAATGTTTTACTTTAAATCGACTTCTAGTTTGTTCTTGTGGAAGAGATCCTCTTCTAAAAAAAACTTGGTTACACACACATACAAATATAATAAATAAATAAATATTAAAAAGTTACATGCACCTGATAAATTAAACCCTTCATAATAATATTCTTTTAACATACTTTTAACGAACCTGTAACGAAAATAAGGTGCATCCATGCATAGTTATGCTTGAATAAAAGAAAAGACGTTAGGTTATACATATACTGTATGTAGAGACTTCCCATAGAATGTATGTCTTAAACAGGAAGAAAAATTAAACAATTCATGCGTAAAATAATTTTGTTTTGTTGAATAATGAATAATTTGCTCTTGATGGTTATCGAAAGTGTTTTTGAACTCTTGGAAACGGAAAATGTTTTGTTAAACTGACGAAGAATATTTTTTTTTTAATTATGAGATTTGGTAACTATCTAAACGTTCATCATCGTGTCATTTAATTAATATCAAATATACAGGGTGTCCCGCCAGATGGGGGAAATTATTTCAGGATGTGTTGATGTTAATGAAAATAATTGCCAAAATACATATAAAATTAATAAAGAAATTTTTAACCGAAATCAAATTGTGTAAGCAAAAATTAGGTTAATTATGGAAAATTTTGAAAAATAAATTTTTTTGCATTTTTAAACTTTATCGTAATTTTTTTCAAACACTATGCCATGAATGTAGAATTGTTGAACCGAAATTAAGAGGGGGACATTCATCTTTAAATTTAAAAATGTGGATTCCCTAGCTATTTTATGGAAGTTACAAGCAGAAATGTCGTTAAAACTTAAAATCATTCCAGCTTCCTAACGATCAATTTTGGACCCCGCCCTTCATTCAGTGCAATTTTTTGCTCAAATTGATCTCAGGAAAACGTCCTGAAAGGATTTCTCTCATCTGGCGGTACACCCTGTATATGTAGGTCAACTCATATTACCCAAAAAATAGGAAGTTCATTTGGATCACAAGGCTACTACTACTTCGAAACCCTAGCCCCTATTTCATAAACGGAATAGGAGTGCACTAACAAATTACTACTCCTTTTGTTTGTTTTTGTTTTAGTCATAAAAGTACAAAACTAACGAAGAAAAAGCTAGAAGACATTTCTGTCTTCCAATTCAGCTAAGACTATAGGCTTTGAACATTTTAAATAATTTCACATTAATCTTCTTCTTCTTCTTTGTGGCGAGATCTATCTTGATCTACTAATTAGCACAATTGTGCCGTTTTGTTACCACTGAATATACATTTATCAAATAGAAATGACATCTTCTTTGTGTGTTG
>JANSTT010016540.1:0-21006 GCA_026745375.1 Platyura marginata | reverse complement strand
GAAAACTTAAAACCTTCTTATCTCAATAGTTACCTTTTTCAACATATCTCATTCTTGCAATACGTGAGCGATATATTTAGTTGTTTATGAACGGTTTTTTGGACAATTGTTATTTCGTTAGGGGGTGCTAACCCTTCAATACAAATAATATATAAAGCATTGCTAATTGTATTTACACGCAAAATATTCATTTTTCGAAAACTCATTTTAAAGAATTTTTAAAAATTAACATTTTACGCTAGAACGGTATGCTCCAACATTTCTATTTACAAATATACATATGTACATATATTTATATATACATATGTGATTGTGATACGTTCCAATAACTTTCTTTGTCATGTTATTGTTACTTTGTTTGCCCGTTCACAGAAATTCATGCAGTGAATATGAAAATTTTATAATTTTCACTCCTAATGCCAGTAGCTTTGGACGAAAATTATTAAAAAATTTGGGAAAATTTTTGGTCAAAATAGTTTTTCTAAATATTCAATTCATTGGGGTTCTCATTCAAAAACACAATTTCTCAAACAAAATTTATACCACCCTGGCGCTCATATTTACTCAAAATGATTAAATTGCATTCAAGAGGTAGTCGTATATTCCATTTTGGTTTTTGAGTTAATAGAATTATATTCAGTCAACAATACGAATTTACTTAGATCTAAATTAGAGATGAGAATTAAAAAAAAATTACGTTTAAATTTAACCATTAGATACTATGTGTTTATAAATTGGATTTGTTCAACCATTTCTATTAAATTCTTCATCATTTATTGGTCATACAGAATAGAACAAATAACCAAATACAAAATGTTTACATATATTTGGAAATAATAAATAATTATATAAGACAACTACTGTTAACAAATGAAATTATACCCACTGCCCTGTAAAATTTATAAGATACATACATAGATGATTGCATTTTATTTACAGATCTACACAGTTCAAAATGAAATCCGCATTAAATCAATTTCCATATTGAGAAAAACACTCAAGTAATTGTTTTGCTCGGAGGTAACATTCAACGTGGGATTTGACGATTTATTTTGTTAAAGATTTAGAATAATGGCATTTTATATGTATGTACTTATGTGTGGTCAAAGCTTTTACGGTACATTATATGTACATAAAATTAAGTTAGTTTTATAGAAAACATTTAAAATAATTGCCAAATATTCTCTAACTTATTTCAAAAATAGAAAATTGCATCGCAGGAACTTATTGTTCTGCAGGTAAGTAGCAATGTTTTCATAATTTAATGGTAGTGTTTTTAGGAATGATTAAGTTCTTGAAATTTTTTATTTTTATCATAAATATTGAATAAATTTACTAGAACAAAAAATATCTAAGAGTCTATCATAATTCAACGTTTGAAGTTCAATATGTCGAGAGAAATTGTTTACATTTTCTTATTGGACAGATTAGATATTTTATACATATTTTAAATAGAAAATTGCGACTACTTCCTGTGATTAAAAAATCAAAGCAACTTTTAGATTTTTTAAAAATGTTGTAAAAGTTAGTCGTAAGTTTAGATGTATTTTTTCTTTAAATTAATACCGCACTTAAATTAATTTAATAATAATTTTAACACTACAATTATAACTTATTAGTTTACTGCACTTACAGGCGATAACCAAAGAAAACACAACCGTTACATTCAGTAGAAAATTCATAATTTGTTTTTCGCACAAAAATCCTTAAACAAAAGTTTCTGGGTGTGGGATTAAAGTTAAAACTAAAATTCACTATTTAAGGCAACAACAAATTCAGAACAGTTAAACATATTTTTGTGAAATTTTTCGTTCTATTATTATTAATGTTAACGATTCAATCACCTGTTTGTAAATGAAAATATTTCTGACCATGGTAGCAAGTTTTATACTTTTTCTGATGGCATGGATCATTTCAGTCCAGCTAACAATCCATAAACAGAGATAACATTAGAGACACTTGCACACAGAATTGATAAACTTGTGCGCAAACAGGACATCAAGTGTTCAAGTAATATTATCATGTATTTGCTATGCTGTATAGATATTTCAAAGGATATCAAATTAATTTGTTTTATATAAAGAATCGAGATGCACGGAGTAGCATTAGATGTTGATAAAATATTTATTATTTTTTTTTTTGTTTTTTTGTATACCTTACATTATATATTGGAAAAATAATAAAAATGTAAATTTTCTTTTTATGAAGTCTTCTTCTTATTACACACCATATACGTTGTTATCATATCAATGATGTTTTCTTAAAAATGTACATAAAATAAAATATTAAAAAAGGTAAAGTTTTAATTCGCTAATTTATATTTAGATTTTTAATACATTTTGATTGGAGCATAACAAATATATTTTAGTAGATATTTATCTACCTACATATATTTTTTCATTAGAAATGTGTGATCCGATTCCTGGTGAAACTTCTTAGCAGATGGAGCAAAAAGTGAAAATTGCAACCACTTTATTATAAATATTTGAAAATAAATTATTATGCTGTGATTCTACATTCTACTAACATACTGTTAAGAACATTCTGTTAAGAACTCTTATGTTTAAAATATAATTCGTTAATCGTTAAATGAATTTTCGGAACAGCGATACGATAGGTTAAGGGTTCGACTCTCTGCCATGGACGAAGTTTTACAAACAATTTTTATTTAATTTCAATTAATTTTGGAGGTCGGAGCATGCGTTCGAATTCCATTAATCAGTAAGATTGATCTATTACATACATATGGTAAGTAATTACATACAGTAGACTCTCGGTTATATTTACCTACTAAATATCAGGGTTTGGAATACAACTGAGTTGTAAATATAACTGAGAGTAAAAAAAAATAAAACAAGGGGGAATTTGGAAGTTTATTTTATATTTAATGACATTTTATCATTTTTTAAACATATATGGAATGTAATTGTGAACTACCACCAATTTAGGGTACATAATTAGTAAAACTCTGCAGACTCCGGTGAGCTGGTCAGTGGACATGGACATGTGAATTAAAGACGGAACCAGGTGTATAGATCTAGAGTACTATAGATCCTGCTTCAACTTTCCCGGTTATCTCGAATTTTGTTTCAAGAGTTAAGCATTTTCATGTTTTTCGCATTTGTGCCATTTTATAAGTTAATTTTAAATGGAAAACTTATTTACCTAACAAATTATCAACTTAATAAGAACTACTCATGAAAACAATAACTGACCGTTTAAAAACTCAATATAAAATGTCAAAATACAGTGCAATTTCTTACTTTGTGACATAAAAATAGAATTCTTTGAAAAAACTAAACAAGCCTAACATTTTTGGTGATTTTTATATAAAAAATTAATTTTATAATGTAAAACAATATTGTTTAATTGATATATCAGGACATTTCCTGGATTTCCAAATGTATTTAATTCTGGCGGGCATATGTGTGTGTTGTAAATATAACTGAAAGAAATCCGCTTGGTGTAAATATAACCGAGAGTCAACTGTAATAATATTATGGTTTTTGGAACATTATTTACTAATGAGGATTATTGGCTCGCTTTTTATACGAAGGAATAAATTGTCTTTGTACATTACCAATATTTTGGAATCCAGTATTACGAATATGTTTGCTAAACTTAAGTATATGTACTTAGTTATAGTTACTGATTTCCCAATATCAAAACCACCGTTGTGATTGTATATTTTTATAAACCATGTGCGAAAAGAAACCCGATCTTCTATCTGCTTATTTATATTTGAAAGTAAATGAATAAGAAAAGAACAAAATTTAAATCTATACTCTATAGACATATCTAGTATTATACATATACATACATAAGTTAAGGATAATTACCAAAAATTTGTTGAAATTAATTATGTCGCTAGATATTAAGCTTTTAAGCTGCCAAAGTGCCCAATTACTAAATATTCAGTAATATTTTCGATTAAATGTAATTATACAGACGATTTAGTTTCATAAATTTTACACATAGTATATGATTTAACAAATATCCTTCCTTCCATCAACAATATGCAAATGTTACAGTCTAACCTTTCTGATGTAATCTAATTTAAATTCTGGTTCATTTAAATGTAAATGTATCGTAAATTCTTCAATTATTATTGTTATTAAATTATATATTCCTCTATATGTACTGTGGAATATTTATGTGTATATAAAGATATTACTAGACGACTACTCGACTCGTATATAGATATTATAGAAGTCGGAGTTGGAAGTATATTAATGGAATAATTTATTTTCAATCAAATAGAAGTTACTTTACATATGTATGTATATATATATATATATACATATATATATTTATAGAGAAATCAAGTTGGTTTTGTTGCTAAATACTACTTATAACAAACTAAGTTCTTAATTGTTCTTAATTTGAAAGAAACCATTAACACGAATTAGTAAGTGGCGTGGGTAATTAGTAGATATTAGTTTAAATATCGTCAATCCGGTGTAACACCAAGGTGGGACATATAAAAATGCTCCCACCTACCCCCCCCACCATTGCTTTTATTTAACCAAGTATTTAAGTAGTGATGTAGGATCCAGTGGTGCTTGTGACACCCCAGCCGACCGACCGACCAAATGGCTCAGTGAATCGAGTGGTTGCCTTGGGAGCGGGAGGTCCCGGGTTTAAATCCGACTGAAGTGAAACACGAAAATGTTTTTCTCTGGTATGTTGAGATGAGTCTAAGGCCGGATGGTTGGATGGCACTTAAAAACCGTCTAAATAATTGCATTATATCTAGAATGGCAATGCTTAAAAGTGACGGTGGAATGGCGAGCATTTGTAAGGTTTCATTAAGAAAATACCTCAAGTGCTGCATTTTCACAAAAAGAGATTGCCATATCAACTAAGATAAATGTAAAAAGAGGTACACGAGGTACAGTAAAAAACGTGGAATAGGTATGGACCCAAAAAGTGGTCTATGCTGAAGGTGCGGCCACCTAGCCTAACCTAACCTGATACCCCAGCACTACTGGACCCTATTTTACTGCTGTGTACCCAGTAACGTAGCGTGGGTTTTATTTTTGCCTATCCAAAGTACCTTTGAAATTCTTACTTTAATCCGCCTAACTTCAATAATTATTTTAATATTATAACTAAGATAATCTTACTTCAAGTAAAATTTTATTTCCAATCTTTCTTGTCTTATAAATTATTTTCAATTTTCTAACAAAATTTCTAAAAAATAATCAAAATATGTAATTCAAAACTGGGTATTCTGCAAGAGAATTTCTCTATGGATAATTAAGCTTGCAGAATACCCAGTTTAAAGTTGCACATTTTGATGATTTTCTCAATATTTTATTAGAAAACCGAAAAAAATTTATAAGACAAAAAAATTGAAGATAAAATTTTACTTGAAGTAAGATTATCTTAGTTATAATAGCAATAAATGAAGTTAGGCGGATTAAAGTAAGAATTTCAAAGGTACTTTGTATAGGCAAAAATAAAACTCACGCTACGTTACTGTGTGTACCTTATACCTTATTAATATATAGAAATTATCATACCATTAATACAATAAAGTTAAGTAAAGTTTAAATACCAATTTCATTAGCAGGATGTTTTACCCTATAATATGTGTTTGATATGGATACCAAATTATACTATAGATACTTACCTACCTACCTATCAAACAATATAGAATGAGCTGTATAATTGTATATCTTGCATAGACCAAATGCTTGTGTACTTTGAATGAAATGTTATGTCATGTTGTTATGTCATTAATAACCAGCAAATATTTTTCTATATGAATTTGTATTTTTTAGGTTATTATTATTATTATTATTATCGGAACCAATGTGTCTAACATACATAAGTTCGGTGTCTTTTTTTACGCGAATATTTGCTTTTACGAGAGTTTTCCAAACCAATGTAAATATATATACGTAATTTGTAATTTTTTATGGAACCAATAATTGCGTAAAAAAGGATAAGGTGGATTTAGAAAAAAAAAAATTTCAATAATTTTTCTTGCATTTGAGGACGGTAAAAAAAGTCTAATTATAAAAAAAATGTTGTATTTTTTGTTATGGCCTTTTGCATCCATGAAAAATTGAAAATTACCGAATTTAGTTCAGCCGTTTGGTTTTAGGCGTTAATGGATTATTTAGAATTCCACGAAATGAAAGTTGTAAATTACAATTTCCCCAGTGACTAAATATTTATGTTCAATATTGAACTGTGTTTGCTCTTTATACCCGTATGATGTTAATCAAAGGTATTATAACTTTGGTACGGAGTTTGTAATGACCCTTAATACTCATCGTAGAAAAAAAAATTTGCGTACATAGACCAAAAAGTTCCACGGCCTACCCTTATGTAATCAATGTTAGGTCATTTCTAGGGTTTTTAATCATTTACTTGAAAACTATTTGGATAATGGAAAGTATGAATATGACAAAAATTTGGATTCAATTTACTCAAAATAGACACGAAAAAAGTCGTCGATAATAATCAACTACTCATACGTGTATATATGTATTATAATTGGGAAGAACAATTATTTCTTTTTTACTAGTTTGTTTTAATATGGGGTTTTTTACCTTTGTTGTTGCTGCTATTTTATTGAACAAACTCAACAATATTGTTTCTTCTCTAACTGTTATGTTGCCCTTCCAAATAAATACAAAATATTGGTAATAATAACTTAAAAACAATTGCATTCACCGATTCTAGCTAAGTTGTTTATATCAAATAGGAGCAATCCTTAATTTTTGTCTTTTTCATACAACATATGCAAAACTGTGTTATTTTTCTGAACTCACCTGTCCTTAACCTTTAAACCAGCACGTGGGGTGTTTTCGAATCATTTTGAAATTGTTAGAGTTATCTTAAATTCCTTCCAGATATGTTCAAATGGTATCATTCCACGTCTTTAAAAAAAATTTATCAAAATCGGTTCAGTAGTATAGGAGTAATAGTAGGTCAAAGTTGAAAACGAGGTTGTGCCGCACCTGGGGTGTGCGCACACCCCAAAATCATTATTGTGTATTCGCGTTAGTTTTATTATTTTTAGACAACATTCTTTTGAGAGAGTTTTATAAAAAGACACAACAATTATTTTTTGCTGTTTTATGATTTTCTTTGTCGTAATTCGGTCACTAATAATCTATAAATAGCCAAAAAAATACAATTTTTTGATGTTTTGTTCTTTTGTGTGAATATACATAAGAAGCAGGAACGGTTCATGAAAATTATTGATTCCTTCATCATAAGAATTTTTTTCATTTTTTTCATCATTTTTATGGAAGAAAATAGAAAGAAAAATTAGTAGTTCACCAAACTTCACCGTTTTTTTGGCGGTTTTTTAAAAAGTGACACAATTTTGAACTTTTTTAATATTAAAGATATGATTTTGAAACTTTGTGCATTTATATTATTTTAAATTTCCAGCATTTTTTGGCAAATAATTTTTTTGGAAAAATTTAACTCTTAAAGGCGCATATGTTTTGCACAAGAAAGGGTTAACCAAACAAACTTTAAAAGCTACTCACCAAAATTTTTAATTTTTAGAAAAAGTTAACCCTTGAACAAATTTAGTTGAATATAATTTTATTTTGGTTAACCCTTTCATGTTCAAAAAAAGGCTGCAAATTTTAAATCATAAACATATAAAGTTTCAAAATTACATCTTTAATATTAAGAATCTATGAAGAAGATATCCTTAAATTTGTGTTTTTTTTAAAAAAAAAACTTCGGAAACTTAAGTTGGATAACCCTTTATATACATCGATGTTTATATTGAAATAAATGCTTATTTTCTGTTTTAATATGATTTTAAATAAAATAGTATAGTAAAACAAAAAAGTCAATAATATAACAACAATACATAATACATACACACCCCAGGTGCGGCACAACAACGCTTTTTTTAACGTGCTGGTTTGAAGGTTAAGTAAGGAGAAAAAGAATAAGAAATACATAATTTAAAAAATAGTTTATTGTTCAACGTTACAAAAATGTTTGCCAATATAATCAGTTTTAAAGTGACATCAAAACAAAATAGTGATAGAAAACTTTTTTAAGAAAAAAATCAACAATACAATTTATTACTTAATAATACACTATTTTTAAATATTACTTTTTGTTGTTGTTTTAAATTGCATTATACATTAGGTATATAAAAACAATTAAAATAATATATTAAATTTTGTTTTTCTTCTGGTATTAATTTAATTTATTTTATAAAAGTTTTTTATTCATTAAGTTTTCATTATACATAAGTAAGTATAATAACTTTTTACAAGATCTTTTAATTAAACGTTATACATATCTAATGTTTTAACACTTCGTAATTTTATTTTCTTTTTAATTTCTTTTTTTTTTTTCTCTCTGATATATTTTATTTTATATGTATATGTATATTTTTAAATAAAGTCTATAGACATTGTAACGATTTTCTTTTTATGGTTTGCTATGTTTTCTTTTGATGATAAAATTTTAAATTAAAATAAATTCCTTTTTTTTCTAAACTATTTCTTACACTCTGTGAATATGAATTAATGTTTTGTTTCATAGTTTTTTAAATTTTGTTTTGTAGTGTTTTTTTTTTGGTTTTGTTTAGAATGTACGATATGATATATTTAAAGCTATTTGAATTGCGACGCGTTTTCTTATTTTTGTCAATGTTTTTTTTTTTAAAGTGCCTAATTATTGTAGATAGAGATTATATAGTATAGGCTAGAGATGACATGGTTTTTTTTTTTTTTTTTGTAAAACTTCGATTTGAGATAGATATAATTTTGGATATGCAAAGAGTTTAATTACTCCAACATTGGTAATATTTAATAAATTATGATATTTTTACTTTATTTAAAAGTGATAATTAAGTGTCATTTTGTTGTTAATGCATACAGTTTAATTAAAATGTATCTTTTGAAGAATATTGAAGAATTTTTTTTTTTTTGTGGTGAAATCAAGAGTCTACAATAGAAATCAACTATAATGCATGTATGTATGTTCGTTCATTCAAGAGCCTATAGATGCAGTCTTGTAAAAAATCACATTTAAATATCTTTTAAAGAATTGGCTCATTATTTGTGAATGATGTATGTATGTAGATAGATGACGACCGTGTACTACCTAACTTTCTCTAATTGGTGATATCCAAACTCAAATATTTTCAGCGATCCTGACTATCTTTACACGGCCTTCAGAAATTTAATTTGGTATTTGGAATTCTTTTGTTTTACAGCTGGCAACTTCAAATTTCTTTCTTATTAACTTATGTATAGATAAAAAAAAGGAGCAGTTAAATCGCTGAATAACTTTATCTCTAAACCTTCTCAACTCATCCATACTGTATGCACTTTCTTTTACTTAAAATATCTAACAGACAACAAAATAATGGTGGATTTTTCAATTTTTTTTTTCTTCCATAGTAATTATTTATTAAATATATTATTTAAGTCCTAGATTCAAATAACAATTTCTTACTATATTTACAATGAACAAAGGGGAGTGAGATAGATATATGTATTGTATATGTATATAGAAAACATCAAAACAAAACGAAAATTACAAAATTTTTTTTTTTTAAATTTGTTCGATTAGTGGCGATATTATAAAAAGAATGCTAAGCTATAGAAAAATACATTGGACGTGTAGTACATACATACAACCCAGACGGAATAAAAACGTCACAATAATTCTAAAAATATGAATGTACATAGGTACATACAAGTTAATCAGTAATCACCATACAAATTGTCTCCCCAGCACCATGCATGTTTATTGTTTATCCAATACGAAACTATTCGGCAACCAAACTGGTACACTTGGAGAAATTTATCATCGGGCAGTGTAACAGTTGTTCGTTTCTTCGAAAGAGGTTATTTTGTAACTTTTTGAATAGTTAAATCAAATGTCAAATAGTTAAGTCATTCCACAAATTCACTTTATAAAGGATATTGACATTTACACATATTTTTAAAACCATGTCTCGTAAATGGTTATTACTCAGGATTTCCAAGCTTTCAATTTTCTCATAGACATTTTCTTCAGACGATATACCGTTGACATAAGATCATGTTCTTTTGTCTCATCATCGCTTAACGTTTCACCTTCCGAATGTACTTCTCGCTGTTTTTGTCTTGGACTGCACGTTGGGGTTTCTTTCTCTGAATTACCTTTTGCCCGGAATATTCCTCGACCCATTTGAGAGTGGCCAGCCTCTTCAGATCGTGATTTTGTACGGGAAGCTGTAGGATCGCTAAGTGCTACCTGTATCGGTGGTTTTGATGTACTACTAAGTACAGCCGCTCGACTAATACTAAAACCTCTACTTATCTTATCAATAGCTATTCTATGCCGTCGCATTGATGGCGTTATTTGACTTCTGTCCTGCAGAATAAAACGTCCAATTGTTTTCCAATTGGCCTGAGTAAGATAGACATTTTCTTCATCCGATAGCGGTCTTTGTTGTGTATTACTTGATGATGTACCACTACTGCCAAATTCCAATTCTTCAACTAAAACAAAATTATTTGGATTTTCCATTCGTCTAGCTTTGACAAGTGATTGAGCTAGAACGTCTTGTGCGGTTGCACTGATTGGCACTTTAAGAATTGCATATGGAATATCTGGCGATACATTATAGATACATACAAGAAAACTTTCAGCATCATCCCACGAAGATGGTCCTTCTTCACGTTCAGCACCGACACATGAAGAACGACGTTCTGATACACTTCGTATGGATGTGAGCCATGCTCGACTGCTGGGATCATCACCAATTCTTTTTAATATAAATCGACCTTCACCACGCCAAAGACCTTGAGCCTGCAAGGGCTTCTCAAACATATCTAAAACACGTTGCGTGGCTGGTAGATCACGATCTTTTTTCTCCCATCCTCGTCTCACTTCCTCTACCAATATATAATCGTTAACATTTTGTGTCAATCGACTGGATTTTTGTAGAGCTTGTGCAATAACTTCTTGCGTTGAACTTTCCTGAGTTATTTTCAGTATTGTATACGGTTCTTCAGTTACAACACCGTAGACCATCAGGAAAAACATACGACGCTTAAGGGGAATATTGGCACCGACTAGGGATGTAGTTGGTTTTACTGATTCCGGATTAGAAACAGTCTCGGGATTAATTAATTGCACGGATTCTTCCTGGGATCCAGCAAATTCATCTGCTTCATCTGACGTTCGTTCTAAGCTTTCTTCTTCTACACGAGAATACACAAACAATGATGCCATGCTCAAAGGCTGGTTGGTGGGCGATCTTAACCGAACATGTCTATAGCCCGGTCGGAGGCACTTCAAAGGTATTACACGCTGCGACACCAAATGATTACTGTCTGAATCATAAACACTAAATTTAAGAAAGGCTAAATCATGAAACATCACTTTGAAGAAGAACGTATCATTCCATATTGGATTCAGTGCGTTCTTCTTTATTATTTTTGTTTTTTTCTTGCTGCAATCCACCGGAATACCAAGCATTTCCACTTCTACTAAACAACTGGCAAAAAGATTCGGCTGTGATACATATTGTCCAGAAACTATATTTATAACAATTTGCGATGAATGTAATCCATCAAATTCCTTTTCCAATGGATTAAATCTTCGATACATCAAATGCGATGGATCCCATAATACTTCGGGCTTGCACACAAAACCACAACTGCCGTTTTCTTCAAACATTGCCGTATTTATGTGCATCGGTGGATCATCTGTTTGGTAGTTGAGTGCCACCATTTGAATTCCAAATGCCCAAAAAAATACGGGATTGAAATTTGACGAATCGATACGTAATCCAGCTGGATATGTTCTCATCAATTGGGTTTGTGTATGAGATATTAATGGTAGTGGATGTTTTCGGCAGAGTTTTTTTGCGCTCGCTTCGTTTATCGATGAACATTGATAACAAGGATGATTTACATTTGGATGATGTAATTTTCGAAATGAACCAGGTTGTGAATCTGTTTCAGAACCAGCTGAAGCCGAATCAATTGAACTAGATTGGGCGCTGCCTGATGCACCAGTTGATGATGTTTGTATTGTATTTCCTTTAAGTATACTTCCAACAGTTACTAATGAACCACTTGAACTTGCCGTACTTGGTGGTGGTTGAAGGCGAACCGAATTATGTGGACTTAGTGGATTTAGTCCTCTGAATTTAATGGCTTGAATATAGATAACCATATCTGAAAGTTCTCTAGCTATTTGGCTGCTTCGTTTCTTTGGTTTGTCATCAAATTCGAGTCGTCGTGTCGGTGTTGAAAACGATGACAAACTGTGTCGTGATGTTCGTTCGTCTACTGATCCAAACATTGTATGGAATGTTTTCTCTAGAAAAATAAACTTCCGTCAGTAATCTTAAGGATTTCGGTGTGAAAAACACTTACCATCAATATTGTCATATTCATCATCATCATCATACTCATCGTCGCTAAATTCTTCCGTAACAGAACCGCCACTTACATTAGATATAATCGAGCTAGTTCTTCCAGGTTGACTAACTTGATGTCTTAGAGGAGTATTTCTGTTCAAATTAAACATTAGTAAATATATATTGGATTTGATCGATATAAACATATACCTTATTGATTGGCTAGTTAATGTAGTCGGCATTTCCATGACTATTTTTTTGTTTTTTATGAGAATTTTGTGTTTGAGTTGTGTAGGAGAAGGAAGCATCGGGTCATCGTTGTAATCGGAATCGAAAAGGAACTTTGAAACTAGTTTGTCGCCAAAAGTTGCTTGAAATATATGGGCCATTCTAGCTTGTTGCTGGAGTGAACAATGATTCTCTATGGATAATATTACTGGATACGGTGATGCTACAAATGCCGACTTATTAATTGCATCCACAACTGATTTAAATGAAATCTTAGTGGTAAATGTGTGTCCATGATATATGACAGGTGATCCATCGTCCCCATCCCAGCAATCAAGTTCAACACATCGGCATCCCGTCAATAGTACTTGACTGTATAATTCTGATGAACTTTCGCCTTTTAACTGATGACCCGTTAGATAGGTATTGTGTGATGATGCTATATAGTACTGTGATAACGGACGATCCATATTTGATGATGATTGAATGACTCGTTCATTAACAAAAGCGTAGTTATCTTTGTCCATCATATAGCGGGCGAAACCCTCAAAACTTAAGCATCCTTCAATTCGTAATGTTGGATCTGGTTCGTGTCGCTAAATAAATAAATAAATAAATAGTACAAGTCTTAAAATACAGATGTCAGAAAAAAAACTCACTTTAATTATTGATCTAACTTCCTCTTCACTTTTATTCTCCATTTGCCGTGTTTCCAAGAATTTTCTGAGCGTTGAACTTGTAATGACTTGCATACTTGACGTATCAATACCAGCACAATTAGTCAAAATACTCGAAGCAGCAATAGCATTGAAGATTTTTTTCTGAGCACATTGAGCGTCTGTAAATTCTGTGTCCAAAGAACTATTTCTTGTTAGAAGACCTATAATTATGCATTCAACATTAAGATCATTCAATTTTATGTTTAAAATAATATTACCTATTTTTCGTTGGCCTGTGATTGCGCATAGTTCTGGAGCACTTCGACTTTTCTCTGAGTTTAGTTTAGACTTACTTTTTCGCGTTACTGAGAGCTGATCAAATAAATCTCGTAAGTCCTTTCTTGCCAGCAATCTACAGCACAAATCGTTTATATATAAATTTGATTGAAGCAAATATTGCGTTAGAACTCACCCAAATGATCTAAATAAAGCTATAAAATCTAAAAAGTCTAATTGCGTTTCATAAGTAATCGAACCCACTCGAAAATGTTTAACATAAACATTTTGCCAAAGCTGATCACTTGATTCGTTTCGTTCCCTTTTTCTATCCATTGGTTTAATTTTGATATCACGCTCCTTAGGCTCAGAATCGCCAGCATTCGATGAGCTACTGGCAGCTTGGCTTAGTAAATTGACCACCGATCTTTTCTTTTTAAATTTTATCGATGTTTCACGTCGTATTGTATCAGAATTATCACCAAATTGTGGAGTATTTTGTAGTACACCAGTGTTGGCCCAATCTCTACCACCAAAAATACGAATCGCATCGGCAGCCAATGGTTCACAACATCCAGAATCTTCAAAATACAATTGAATATACTGTTCCTTGAGCCAGAACATTGAGCGATCGGCCAATTTTTGTTGCCGTTTTATTCCTTTAATAATCCAATTAAGACCTACGTACCAAAGTCGACAAAGCATTGGTGGACACAAAAGACACAATACCCGATTATCACTTATAGAGTGTCCGAACAAAATAGATACACAACATTCAACGTGCGTCAGACCAAATCGTCGTCCGGCTGCTAATAGCTCAGCATCATATTCATGATTTCTGGAGCCCATTGTTATTTCTTTAACAATACCAAGATCCAAGAATCCCTCATCTAATGTCGCATTTTGTCCCTCTAAATCATTTGAACTTTGCTGCTGACGATTGGTCAATTTTTGTGACACTAATTCTTCTGGATTTATAATCAAATTATAATCTTGTTGGGTCTTTAGTCTACGCCATGAAGGACGATGCCAAGTAACCATTGCGCATGATCGTTCTAATCGAAAAAACACGTAACACGAACGGTCGGATGGTGTTTCAGGTTCCCATAATACAGCCGTTGTTCCATGATGTAAAATCTAAATAAACATTCATACAAAAATTAAATATAAATATTTTATTTTGAACAGTAAGGAGAATGAAATGAACAACTTCATACTTGTAAAATATGATGATCAATCTTGTGATGTGGTGATGATATCGGAATCATACAAACTCCATGATCATGTGGTATCTGTTGAACTGGATTATAGTTTCCAATTTCGACTTCATAATCTTCTTCAAGTTCCTCAAGCTCTGGATGATATGTTGATGCAACTGCCAATTGACGTGGTCCCAATGAAGCAGTCCTTAAATAATCCAACAAACACGTTGACGATTCTTTGCTTAAACTATGATGATGTTGATGAAACAAATCTATGTGATCCATAACGGCTTGAATTTTATAAATTTGATCCACATTTATTAAGCCAGATGAACCAATTTTTGTAAAATAATGATCACCACCATTATAATCGGATATGTACTGTAAAATTTAAAAATAAAAACAACAAATGGTTTATTATACGTATATTGTTGAAAATAAATCAAAATACTAACCACCTGTCTATTTAAAATCTTTGGACTTAGAAGTGGACTATCCCTTTTCATGTCAAACCGAAAATTTGTTTGAACGCCTCGATTTACCGCTTCAATTACAGCATTATGCGTATTAAAACGATTTGGTATGGTTATATGTTCAACGTCTATGCCTGGCGACAGTTCTGGAGGTGATGAAAGAGGTAAATTTAAGGCGCTCGTTGACATAATTTCCTTTAATTCATTTAGGAACACTTTGTGACATGGAACAACTCGACATTCTTGCATTGCCTATACAGATTATGATTTTAGATTGTTAATTTAGTTTTATTGTTTTTTTTTAATTTTATTGTAAAAATGTGAAGACTTACCACTCCTCTACCTAAAGCTCGTTCATATTCGGCTGACTCAAGTGCAGCAGACAAAAATTCCAGTACTGGTATTTTTCCTTTGTCAGTAAATGTAGTGAGCAGCGATTTAAGTTGTATTGAGCTAAAAATAAATTAAAGAATTAAATTTATTTTAATGAACCGTGAACTTTTTTGATAATTTGAATATGTCTCCAGAACATGTATGTACAGTACATATTTTGAGGAATGTAGCTTTAATAAAATATAAAATAAATCGTTATGTTTAAAAACGAGACAAGATGTACCCCATTTGTTACGATCCAGGGGTGGGTTTAACAAAGCTGATCAGATACTGAAAATGAAAAAGGACGACTCTTAAAACAAAAAAAACGAAAACAAATCGAATAAATTGTTTAGTTAGTTATGCTTTATTTGATCAGTTCAGTTTGTTACATATTCATATCCCAATTCACATTTGAACTAATGAGCAAATATTAAAGATATTGTAGTAGTAGAAGAAGTATAATATAATGTACTAAATCAAATAAATGGTTTTAAAAATTAGTGTAGTATTTGATACCATAAAACACGTACATATTTTATATCATTTAATCTAGTTTATTTTCTAATTGCTAGTTTATTATAATTACTAATGTACTGACTGAAATAGTGTCAGAAGATTGCCTAAAAACCTTGGAACAAATTCATATTACAAAAACAATATGGAATTTTGTTCCGTATATTAATCAATGATAACAAAATAGCACAACATGAATTCAATTATAATGCGAGGCATCACATTAATTACGATTACGATTTATTAAATTAAATTGGGTGAAAGGAGGACCAGGAGGTTAGTTTTCTCTAAAGGAGGGCACAATTTTTTTGGTGAGGACACAGTTGACAAAAGAAAAACAATCTTCCTCAAAGGAATTTAATCCCCCCGAAATGAAAATTATTCTCTTGCTTTCTTTTTCCCTTCCTTAGTTTTGTTTTATTTTCATGTTTCATCAAAAATTATTGTACAAATCTTAGGTATTATAGGTTAAGCTGTTTAAAATTGGATAGATTTAGTGGAATCTGTTATAACACTTATAAAATGTCTGGTACATAGGTATCAGTAATTTAATATTTCATTCATGTACTGTACATATGTATACATAAATAAAATTAAACAAAAATGAAAAAAAAAAAAAATTCGCTCACTCCGCTGGTATTATTTTTATACTTTGTGTAACTACATATAAACATATATTTTTTGTCATTTAAAGGTTATGGAGGGAGGCAAGCATTTGAAAGACATTTTTCGAAGCTATGTACATACAAATTTTTTGCTCGTTCTGCTCACAATGACATTATCTTGGAAGATATTTAAATGTAATTATAGTGACTTAATAAATGGACATGGACGGACAACTACTTATTTTATACATAGTAGTGAAAATATTAAAAAAAACTATTAGAACTTTTGCATTTTTCTAGACATAATAAAAGTAATTGGCATTCTTTAAAGATTTCAATTTAAAATAGTAAAATTTTTTTGCTTGCTTCGCTCGACATTTTTTTCTTGATGGGTATTAGTTTTCCAAATGTCTTTTAAAAATGTTTCCATTTTTCAGAAAAAAATCTGTACATAAGTATGTTATATGTAGTAATCAATGGAATGTTCAGAATTAGGTACATACTTTTAAATAAATTAATTTAGAACACCCTGTTTATCTTGGAGTTTCCGAACCAGTCAATTTGATAAAAATTGTCAATAGTCTGCAACAGTATAAATTGCATCTGTCATTACACGGAAATAATAAAATAAGGTTATATGAGACATAATTGATCTCCAACACATTAATAATCAATTTTCCACAATTTTTTACGTATAGAAAATAATTGAATTATTCTATGTTTTTTTAAAGGATTCCCATGGAGTGTTCATAATTATTTTGTTAAAGTTTACTTTGGAATATGATTTCTTGATAATTGATTGTATGAATATGTACATAAATGTTTATGAAATATATGTATGGATATGTGTCGTAAAAATCATGCTTTTAATGTGATAAATATAAGCAGATAATAGTTACAAAACTGTCAAGGACAGATTGATCCGCCTCCTCTTAATACACACATATCAATTTGACATTGTGACTGACGTTTAAATTACACACTCATTTCCTTCCTTTATTATTAACATTTGTTGTAGGTTTTCGTATTTATGTAGTCAAAATAAAACAAAAGAAAAATGATTTCTTATGTCATATTTTCTAATTGAAAATTCGTTGAAAATAATGAAACAATAATCCCAAAATAACCCCATTATTCCATATATCCATTGTTTTCATCACTTTCGTTTACTCAACTCGTATTTAAAATAAACGTAAAGTCATCCAACAAAAACCCATTGATGTTTATTGATATTTCAAGGTGTATTTACTTCAATGTCATCATTAAAATCATAAAATGTTTTCAATGGTAATGTAGCGTATATTTATAATATTGAAGACTTGAAATTGTTTTCAGATTTTAAATCCTTTTTCAATCATCTGAATTGTGGTGTGATAAAACTATACAGTACAGTATAGCAGGTTGGGTACTGATGTACGTACATATGTACATTTATACAGCAATTTGTTTCAAATAAAACTATAGTCTCTCTTACCTATTTTAAGTAATTATGGTCTTAAATGTTAGATTCTATTATGTGATTTTCTTTTAAACACACAAACAAAAACAAGCAAGGTTTAGATAATATTGTTCACGCGTCGCCACTGTTTCTTAGGTTATTTTCATTATTTGCCACATTCAAACAAATCATTAAGATATAACAATAGAAACAGAATCGACATTATACATATGTAGAATTGTACCCCTAAACAACATTTGTTAGAATTTTATTAAAATTAGGAAAAAATTCCAAATGTTTCCAATTCAATTTATTGGAATTTTTATTGGAGTGAGTAGTCCTATCCTTCATCTACCTGTCCATGAAAACCATTTCGTGATACCTCTCACCTGGCTCTAACTATATTTTCTCTAAGATGGCTCTATTTTTGGATAATATTCTACCCACCAGTCGTTAATGGGTTAATTATGACAATTGACAAAATAATAAAGAAAACAAAAGGTGTGGGTACAGGATACAGAATGAGGAAAAACAGCATAATCTAGCTGACGATGCACTGCTGGTCGGGAAAGACGGAAATGACATAGAGGGACTTTTAATAAAACATGAAAAGAGTGCAACATGATTATATCAACGGAAAAAACAAAATGTATAGTTGTATCAAAGAACCCAGTGCGCTATAAACTGGTAGTCGATAATAAATCCATAAATCAAGTAATAAACTTCAAGTATCTTTGGTGTTGAAATAACAGCATTTAGACCTGTATAAGGAAGTAAAATCGCAAGCTGACACTACGTGATGTAATTTGAAAGAACAAACACATGAGCATCGAAAGTAAGACGAAAATCTATAAATCATTGTGTATTTTGACTTACGGAATAGAACTCAGTGCAGAAACATCAAAGACCAAACAGAAATTAAGAACAACCGAAATGCAAACTATAAGACAAATTAAAGGAAAAACACTTAGGGATCGAATAAGAAATGCCGACATTAGCGAAATGTTTAACATACCAGATATAATTCGGTGAGGAAGAAGCAGAAGGCGAGAATGGAGAGACCACATTCAAAGAATGGATGACAACAGAATCATCAAAATACCAGCACCTGCACAGATCAATAGACAGACGACTACACTATAAAACTATTGCTCACCAACAAGATTGAAGCAAAGTTGGTCATCTACTATCCATGAAAATACATAAGTATCTACAGCACAGTATAAGAAGTAGAACTCTATTAACCCTATTACAAGAAGACGATGAAGAATATTATATAAAAATGGTAAAAATGATATGATTTAGGGCAAATCTACTACTATTTTCTATCATTATTGTTTATATGGTCTTTATAAAATCATAGAATGTAATTTTCTTAAAAATTTCTTTGTAATAACATTAAAACCCACCAAGTCACTCAGGAACGCGTTCGTTTATTCGCAATTGCGAGCATTTTGTCGTTCGTTTATTCTCAATTTGACATACGAGTAAAATCGCAATCCTTCGCAGCGCAACCATCGTTCGTTTATTCATTGCGATTGCGAATTTCATCGCAATTTTGCGCAGAGGTCAAAACTGGAGACACAATTGCGCTGCGAATGCGATATTATATATTGACATTGACATTTGTCAAATTAAAATATTGTTTTTGGCATTATATTTTTATTTTCCTATAATTTAGTTTTTAATGACAGAGACATTGTACCCAAATAGTTTTTTCATTTAAAATTGTTGATTTTCTTTTGTCTTTCCTTTTTCTTTATCTTTCTATTATTCTTTTATTTGACTCTGACAAAATATAGGCCGTAGTAGAATGTGCTCCACATTTACAGAAAAAATGAATATGACAAAAATGATAGAGAATAAAAAAAATTAAAATTTTATTTATAGACCAAAAAGTTCTACGACCTACCGTTATGGACCTGCAATCAATTTTATGTAATTTCTAGGGTTTGTTATCATTTTCTCAATGACAGATGACAGAAAATCGTAATCGCAATCGCAACATACCGTTCGTAAATTACAATTTTTAACCATTCGCAACTGACATAATTCATTGCAATTGTGGTCACGTGACGTTCGCAATCCTTCGCAATGACATCACAATCGCAATTCGCAATTTCGAATAAACGAACGTGTTCCAGGACCCCAATGTATTTTGCATACAAAATACACAGGTAGCACATTAATTGACCTCTTTTATAAAGACTTTGGCTACCATAACAGACACAGTAATTTCGTATTATTAAGTTAAACGAGATCCTGACATCGTATTCTTTCGAATGAATGCCGGCTTAGGTATACAAATGAAATAGAAGTTGGTTTTTTACAATCGTCAACAATTTTTGGGGTTCTGGGTTCCCCAAACACGGTTCTAAGGTTAATCAATAAAACATTGTTTTTTTAAATATTTATTGTCTGAACTAATTTTCTTTATCTATAGATTAAAATAAAGGTAATTAACTTAAGATTTTAAAAACAAATATTCATATTTAGACTTAAAAGAACTAAACCTTTTGAGTTGGTGTAAGTGTTAATAAAACAGCATGCGAAGTGCTATAATTAACACAAGAACAAGAAAGATGTTACTTGATCTATCAGGAACCATGAAACGTCAATGGGTAAAATCCTTAGATAAGTATAAATAATTATTAAATTAACCCTTTGAGACCTGAACTTTTGTCGACTTGAATTTATTGAAATTATACACTTATTCTAGCTAATTTTTGGTCGTAGAATCCAAATCTGTCAAAATTTTTTTGATCCGGATATTAGATACTTGGTTCTTGATTTTATGTAACGATATATTTTGGCTTTACTGTAAGACATTTTCCTATTCCTTCTAAGAGAATAAAATTGCGCGTTCAACATATACA